>OMLC01091669.1:0-15137 GCA_900302585.1 Regalecus glesne | reverse complement strand
GTCTCTGCTCTCTCACACACACACACACACACACACACACACACACACACACACCATGGAGACTAGGCCTTTAAACTGCACTCCAGGAATTATCCTGTTCCCTGTTGAGTGAATTCATGTATTTACCTCTCTTTTCAGTGGAGAAGGTAAGGTCCTGCCTTTCAGGCCACCCCAGTTGAATCCATTAAACCACCTTAGGACAGATTAAAGACAACGCACAACAAGCATGTTTAGACATCCTCATTACGTCCCTATAATCCTGAAGAGGAACAAGCAAAAACAATGGATGAATGTGTAACTATGTATATTCCACTGTCCTTAGACCATTTTCAGAGCATCAGGTTAAGCACTAAACCACAACAGATTTCACATCCCATTTTCTTTTACCTCATCTAATTATTTTTCTATGTGCTTTATCGGGTTTATTTGGTGCCGTCTAACCCCACCAAAGAATATACCACAAATCCATCAAATTAATAACAGTTTGTTTAAATCCCAGCTTCCCTTTGATGCATCTAAACTGGATGGCCCAGTGTCAGGGAGCACTTTTGATTGTTGGAGTGACCCTCCAACCATCTGTCTCAGGGAGTCATGTGGAAGAAAGCAGTCTTGGTGGGAAGGGCAGCAGACAAGACAGAGGTGTCCTAAGGGCAGGGTTAATATCAGGCCATCTGTTAATCCCAGATTATGTTACAGATGGTTTAATCTTGCCATAGCTTCTATATATAAACATTCTTTTTTACTTTACTTTTTTATGCTAAATGACAGTGACCCACCAAGGCAACGCATCCTAAACAAAAGCCCTTTAGCTTAAGAAACTGGTGAAGACTTGGGACACCATAACATGGGCAGAGAAAGGCAAGAGAATCTCAGGGTTGAACAGTACAAGAGACCAAAAAGATGCTGATTTACATCCTTGTAGAAAAGTGAATGGGAAAACTTACTCCCCTTACAGATCCCCTGAGCAAGGCACTAATCCCTGACTGATCCTGTGGTACTGCTCAAAGGTCAACAATAGAGGAACACTGATACATTTCTTTGTGTGAACATGTAAAACTGTGTGGGTGAGGAAGGGTGGTGCTAAGAATGAGCATGTGTGCTAACTAAAGAGGTGAAGATTGGTTTGCGACATAAAGAATACAAACTATATCTGACCTCGCAAGCACATGAATCCTCTCATACTGCCCGACTCACTAGTTTTCATCCCACTGGAGGCCTTGTTGATCTTATGCAACTCATCTCATGCATGATCCGTCCACATGACCACCTTCTCTCCCCATTATGTGTTCGGCTTTCTGTGGTCATTTGCTAAGCTATCCCTCCCATTGAGGAGAGGAAGGAAATGAGCTCTTCTTACCTGTGCTTTTTGATATCCATGATTCCATTTTTCAGATTTCCAAGGCGCTCTGAAGGGTTCCGTCTAGGAGAAGAAACCAGATTAGGAAAAGACCACCAGCAGCAGCTATGTACTGGTTAAACTTTTATTGTGGCTGGTGAGTTTGTCTTACTCTTCCAGCCACATGATCAGGTAATAAACCATTTATGAGGGTATAAAGTTAGTTTGGTGGGGAAAGTACATGCATTTGTAGCATTACAGTTGAGGAGCTAGAATAAGGGTCTTAAAGAGGATATTTGAATTTGTGTTTGAAGGTTTGTATTATTCTGTATACCTACTGAACGGAACGTCCTATATCTGCTGTGTTGTTGTATTGCGTTAAGTTATGTATGGCTATGTTACACTATATAGAATGGCATAGCGTTATGTTGGGTTGGGAACTATATCTTTATCACTCAGATCTTATTAGGTTAAGTTGTATTTTACTTGCACAGTTTGCGTATGAGGTCCTCAGGTCTCTTGGTGATCTTCTTTGGGAAGTCCATTTTCTCAATACCTTTCAGGATGAATGTGTATGTCATCATCTGGTCACTGCCAGAGAAGGGGGGACTGTGGGGGTGGGAAATCAGGTATGAGAGCTGCTGGGGTGAGAAAGACTGCAATAAAATAAGATTTGTCAAAATAGATCAATAAGGACAAAGCCCACAGGTAGAAACTTGTGCATCTCATTCTCTTAGCGTAAGGGGTTAAGCAAACCTGTCATACAGAATCTGATTCATTATGGCATGAGACATTTCTACTGGGGGGGATGAGTAAGGAGAGGTCTGGGCTCTATGCCTCTCACAGTTTGGTGGACCCTCTTTTCAGTCCGCTGAATATTAGCTATATGACAACCTGCCCTGCATTGTGAAATGGTGCAGATGACGCTAACATGTCACAGAAATCAAAGAGATAGATGGTGTTCAAAAGATCAATAATTTTTGCAAGTACTTCAAATTCAACAGAGGCATCTAACCTCAGTCACTGATTGAATTAAATCCACATAAAAAGATAAAAATCTGCGCCTGTATAATGGACTCGACAAGCACTGTCCCTTCTAAAGTTTCAGCCTCACACCAGCAAAAAAACAACAACTGTGAACCCTTTGGAATTGCATGGATTTCTGCGTTGATTACTGATAAAATGTATTCTGATCTTCGTGATATTCACAATAATGAACAAAAACAATCTACTCAAAGTGATGCTAAATATAATTGTGCTTGTAATCGTTAATACCAAATCTACCATTTAAACATTGACAGTCAGGGTTTGTATGTGTAAAGGGTATGTGTACATCGGTGCTGATGACTACTTCAAAACCTAACTGGAATCAGGTGTTCCAGACAATGGGATGAGATTGGAGGTGTGTGTTGTAGAGGTGCCCTATAAAGACAGCACACAGTTTAGTTACTGACAGTCTGCTCTTCTCAAGGAGGATAGGTTCATGTGAACCATACCTGTCATAACAAATTTAAGAGAACTTTTGAAGAGGAATTATAGCAAAGAATGATGCTGGAAAAAGGCCACAAAAGCCTTTTGAAGCCCTCATTATTCATCAGTCTACAGTAAGAACATTGTCCACAAGCATAATAAATACAGCACTGTTGCCACTCTGCCTTGGTGTAGGTGTCCTCAAAAAAGTACACCAAGAGCAAGTGCAATACTGACGGAGGTGAAAAAAAGCACCCAAGGGTAACAGCTGGAGATTAGCAAAAATATCTAGAACTTCATAAAGTCTCCATTCATGTGTACACCATAAGTAAAACACTGAACAATAATGTTTTTCACAGAAGGATACCACAGAGGAAACCCCTGCTCTCCAAAAAACCAACAACGCTGCAGCACATTTCAAATTTGCAAAAGACCACCTGGACGTTCACAACACCTCTAGGGCAAAGTTCTGCGGACAGATGAGATAAGAGCTGAACTTTTTTGCCACAAATGAATAATGCTATGTTTTGAGGATAAAAGGGATTGCACAGCAATACCAAAACCTCATCCCAACCATGAACCATAGTGGAGGGGGCATGATGGTTTAAGGCTGCTTTACTGCCATAGGGCCTGGACAGCTTGCAAACATTGAGGGAACAATGAATTCATGATGATGCAGGATGACCTGAAGAGGATGGTTCATTCAAGAAATCCTAGAAATGTTGATGGACTGAAATAGTTACTATATACAAGAGCTCACATATGCCTTCCAGCCTGGAATGACAAAATCAAAATTTTGATAAAGATATGAAGACTACACTTATGTGACTCATTAGTTTAGGCAGACTGTGTTTGTTTATTATAATGACTTGGATGAAGATCAGGCCACATTTTATGAGTAATTAATGCAGAAACCCTTGTAAATTCAAAGGGTTAACAAACATTTTATTCCAATATTGTACACTTGTCCATCTTATGAGAGCCCTCCTCTGTTGCTCTCCCTGAGGTTTCTTCCTATTGTTCTTCCTGTTCAAGGTTTTTAAGGGAGTCCTTTGTTATCTGATACGGGGGTCTAAGGACAGGATGTTGTAAAGTCCATTTTAAATTTGTTATAATGGGCTATAAAAATAAATTGCCTGGACTAGGTTTAAAACAGTTTTGTTGTGACAGTGTGCGCTTATTAACCAGACCTGCCAGTAAGGAGCTCAAAGACCAGGATGCCCAGAGACCAGAAGTCCACACCAAAGTTGTGGCCTTTGTTGAGGATGATCTCTGGGGCCACGTACTCTGGTGTACCACAGAAGGTCCAAGTCCTTTGGCCACATCTGATCTTCTTGGCGAACCCAAAGTCAACCTGAGAAAGGGGCATAACTCAGCTATAGAAACCTTTGCATGTGTTGTGCCAGTATTGTCATACACATATGCACCATATCATGCCACAACAACACCATACACAAAATGGTCCTACTTGACCCATTTACTTTGGGTGATGTATTTTTTTCATGTGCAGGGGTCTCACCAGTTTAATGTATCCCTCTGCATCTAGCATGAGGTTCTCTGGTTTCAGGTCTCTGTAGATAACACAGTTGCGGTGGAGGTAGTCAAAGGCCTCAGTGACACAACCCACACAGAATTTGGCTGTGGGCTCATCAAAACTCCCTCTGCAGACAGAAAGAGCAACTCAGACTCACACATTACTGCTGTAATAACTATTGCCTGTATTGCATTAAATTATAATCAGGGACAGGGCAGAGCTGACAGGCTCTGGCAACTTAGGATGCTGCTAAATAAGTAAGCCAACAATTTCTCAATAGAAACCAAATAAATATGTTGCTTTTGATTGCACTCCAACTGTTGCCTTGTTTCTGTGCATTAGATTCAGTATAATATTAAAGGTCAAAGCTTAACTTGACCCAGACAAGAAACTATAACTATGAAACCAGGATTTGAATTTGATTCATTCATTTAGTCATCCATCGTCAATCACTTAACTAAAGTCGGGTCATGGAGTCATGCAGGAGCCTATCCAAGCATTCATTGGACAGAGGGTGGGTAAACACGTTGGATAGGTCACCATTCTATCTCAGGGCAGGCATGGGAGATTAAGGCTGGATACCCGTCTTGACACTCTGCAGGGAGATTGATCCTACAGCCACCTGAAGCACACACTCTATCACTGAGCTAATGCAGCCCCCAGATTTGAATTTCTTTTCTTTCTTTTTTTTAAAAACTACAAGACACACACGTGTATGTTGATGGGATATACGATAGCAGCATAATTTAGGCTGATTCAGGTGCAATCGTAGTACTAAATCAATTTGGATTCATGAAGGGTTGATTCACGTGTCTCTCAAATGTTTCTGTTCTACAGAGACGGAGATATCTTATCAGAAAGTGAAGCTAGCACAAAAAAAAACCATTGGATAGTTTTACTTCTCAGTTTGTCAGCAGATCTTTGGCAATGATTTCTTGATTTTGTAAAAAAACCCCAAAAAAACTCTTTTTGACAGACTGTTGAGCTATTTAAAACTACTCATCATCTCACCTTCCACTGAGCTAAAACTCACAAAAACAAAGAAACAATTTAATTTCTGCTTAAAATTGAAGCAGCTGTTTCTTTTGTTTGTAGGGCAGATATGTTTTGTCTTTGGACCCACAGAATTTGAGGACAGTGGCTCCCCTGCACTACCTGTCTCTGAGCAGACTCCAGATCTCCCCACCCAGACACGCCTCCAGCAGCATGTACACACACTTGTTGTCCTTGAAAGTGCGGTACAGTCTGCAAAAAGAGAAACAGAGTAAATTGAAATATTGTAGAAAGACAAGACATGGGGTAAAAAAACAAGTCTAAAATAAGCCTTTGGATCCCAAAAGTCATCTGACGTCCAGACCCAAGCTGAACACAAGGAAAGGAAAGCCACTTTATTTGGTCATTGTAGCAAGGGAAAGGAAAACTTAGAGTTCCCGGCTGAAATCTGCTACCTCCACAACCTGACACTGGATAAGCAGTTGATGATGGATGGATGGATGGATTCAGTCTTACAGTGAAATGTATCCTCTGCATTTAACCCATCCTGTTGTATAAGAAGAGTGAGCAGCTCCAGCAACTGGGGAACAGTTGGGGGTTCCGACTCAAAGATACTTCAACATGCTTTCTGAAGGAGCCAGGGATCAAACCAACTGCCTTCTGATTACTAGACGACCCACTCTACCTCCTGACCCAAGGCACTCTGAGATGTGTTGGATAGTTGGTGATTTATTTCATTTCCTAGGTTTGCCATGTGTGATTTACCATGGTTTCATTTAGTCCGTGTGAGACTTCCTGTAATTCATTCTCTAAGGGCTAATTTGAAGGCTTTATGGTATAAATCAAAAACAGCAGTGTGGGGGAGAGATAATAACAAATGTTGATTAAAACCAATTTTGTATGATGCATATTATTTAGATGGTTATGATTTGCTAGTGCAAACATTATTCCTACACCGAGAGGCCAGTTTTACGTATCATGGTTAGTCTCCAAATTGTGGGGTAGACACGAATTTAGATGCAGCTTAGAGGATTAAGGTTGGATGCCCTTCCTGACAACCCACAGTGAGTTTGTACCCACTGCCTCTCTCCTTCTCTCTTGCCCTCCTCCATGAGGTGGCCATAGGTCAGGGTCAACAGCAACCTCAAAACTGGTAAGGATTAAATGGGGCAGGCACTCACAGATTAGAGCCGTTTGGCTTGTGTTTTTGGTTTATTTTGTTTTGGTGTGTCTGGATGGGGGGTATGATGAAGAGTCCTCTTGTCAAATGACTCACATCTCTCTACTCACTTGGTTGACCTGCTTCCACATACAAACAGTATCAACAATAATAATAAAATCTACCTCGGACAAAATAGAATAATGATAATGCCAAAAGGTAGAATAAGATCACAGTGGTTATTGAGAGGCTCAGGAGGGAATTTAGCAATACAGAAAGTGATGATGGCTTTAATATCTCGGTCTGTTCCGCTCTGTGTGAGCATTGGATCATCATAATCTAACAGAAGCCAAAGGGCCCACCAATACTTCAAACCAAATCAAGAAATTGTTATTGCCATCATCTCTGTATCCTTTTGCCTTTCTGCTTCATGAAGAAAGCAATTTATAATCTACTCAGAGCCAAGCAACACTGCTCTCATCACAAAGCAAGGGCTCTGTTAGGTTTTTCCAGGTAACGGACCAGTAGTTTTTGATGGGAAGATCCATTTTGAGGTGAGTGGGTAGATGGAGGGAGCAGACCAACCTGACAATGAAAGGACAGCGAGCCTCAGCGAGGATCTTCCTCTCTGAGTGGATGTGCTCTTCCTGCCTGTTGTCCACAATGTGCTTCTTTTTGATGACCTTTAAAGCGAAAGTCATGTCTTCACCTTTCACCTTCACCTGTGGCGGAAATCAAGATGGTATTAAACTAAATTTAGAAACTAACACTGGCCTTGTTCGGCCATTGTAGTTGTAAACGTATATATTAATTTCTACTGTGCTACAGAAATAAAGGGATTTACAGTGAAAAAGCTGCATCATATTACAGTGTAGAACGAGGTTTCCACTATAGATACATAGACACACTGAAAACCAGCAGTAGCAGAAACACACTTGGTGACAAATGACAGATGAATTAGACATTTGCCTCACCAGCTCAACCCTCCCAAATCCTCCAACCCCCAGCGTGGCGATGACCTCCAGGCTTTCAAAGGGCATAGAGGAAGGGAAAGCAGACACCATCTCCTTCAGCTGGATCACATCAGGGGACAGTGGTTGGCTCTGGTGGCGTGACACCGACCTCCTGCAGAGATTTCAATATATATGCGATTCAGAAACCACATTTCCCTCCATCTTTCTTTATCTTATCTCTTAAGCTTCCTTTGGTTAAAGAAAAAAGAAGCACTTGCAGCCTATTCAATTCTCTGTTTGGATTTAATAGAGTTGGCCATACTTGGCATGTCTCTTCCTGTCATCACGATCCAACGTGGCTACGTAGCCCTGGAGGCACTTCTGAATCTCATTGAAGGTTCCCACTGTCTGATCAAATGTCCTGGAAAAACATGAAATTGCACATCAACACCATTGCCAATCCAACGCTGGCTTCTTATAAACCAATCAATCAATGGTAAACGTAATTCTTATCATATAGCACTTTTCTAGTCTAGTGATCATTCAAAGCACATTACAACATATGCCTTATATTTACCGAGCATGGGGGATTAAGGCTGGATGTCATTTCGTGATGCCCAACAGTGGGATCAAACCCATGAAAATTGACTTTGAGGCAGAAACTCTATGGCAGCCCCTTATCTATCCATCTATCTCAACAACATCCTTTTCTTATCTGTAAACGGAGTTAATGTTTAAAAGAATTATTATTTATCTCAGGATTCACTGACATTATAGTACCAGTCTGATGCAACACGCCTCAACGCCATAGCTGCTTTGGATCATTCTCCAAATCTGTGATTGATATGTCAACTCTTATGGGTTCTTATACTCTTTCACTCCATAGGATCAAACTGGTTTACTTGTAAGATTGGTCCAGCTCATAATAATAATAACACCAATAATAATAATAATAATAATAATAATAAGGGGTGATATGGTTCAGTGGGTAGAGCGATCTTCTGGCAATTGGAAGGTTGTAGATTCGAACTCCATACCTGAAGAGAAGCGTGTCAAAGTGTTCTCGAGAAAGACACTGTTCCCCTAATTTCTCTGCCCTATGACGGACTGGTGACCCTTCAAGGGTGTATCCCCAGATTTCGCCCAATGAGAACTGAGATAGGCTCCACTTCTCCCATGACCCAACTTCGGATAAGCGGTTGACAGTAGATGGATAGATGGATAATGATCATAATAATCTCCTTTTATAGGGACACTGAATATTAATGAACATTTGGATTGAAAATATGCCAGATTTAGCCACCAGGCTAATTTTCATTCGTTGTCCAAAGCAGTTAGGGGCTTAACTTATTGTTCAGGGACACTTCGACATCCTCTCTGTAGGAACTGGGGATCGAACCACCAATCTTCCTATTACCAGACAATCACCTACCTTCAAAGCTATGCTGACCTAAAATGGAGAAACACTACTAAACCAGCAAAACAGAGTTTTGGGAATGGAGACAGACCATCCAAAATATCTTTGTTGACCTGGCATTTCTCATAATTCACTAGTTAACTTTTTTTCTTTCTGTGGCCTACGAGATATTTAGGATTAAGGCTCCCGAATGGGAGGCAACAACATCGTAAAGGGTCTGATTCACCCGACTCAACCATGAGCCACAGCTAGATTTAACAAAATTTGGCAGTTGTTTAGCGGTGATCTCCCAACCTTCAGAATACTCACTCGCGGTCGATCACTAGGCATTCCACCCCATTCTCATCCGCAATGATATTGGCTGACCTGACGTCATCACTAGGAGAGACAAAGAAACACATTAGAAACATCCACTGCTGAGAGCGCCAACAACTACCACTGATGCAAGTGGTTTGACCTTTCGCCACTACTTTAGGAAAATGTTTCATGCATCAAAGTTGCCTGTGGTTTGGTTCATTTGAACTCTTCAGCTATGTATGATTTAAAAATATGGAATATTTGGCTAACCAAAACTAATTCCAGTTTGAGCACTATGTTTCTCCCTCTAGGCTTTGGTTATGAATGACCGGCAGAGTTGAGTCACATTACACATAATGAGATTGCAGTTTTTATTGGTGTTTGCGGTTTTGGTTGTCAAAAGCCCTCGAAGGTTTTAGCACTTTGCTCCAAACTCTCAAATGCATCATTTAGCAAGGAACACAGCTTTTCAACCAGGATATCCATTTGTATCATGAGGGACCAAGAATAGTTCTCACCCAACATGTCTGTTGTTAGCTACCAGCTTACCAGAGACATGGCTATAGGTAAACCAGTTAACATGTACCATGCTGGCTTCAACCCCATTCACGACTTGTGTTGGATACATTTCCCTCTCTGTCATCTTTCCTGTTAACATCGTCTTTCATATCCAATAAAATAATCTTATAATAGAGGCAACCTGTGGACATGAGAGCTAAGTAAAGTGAGACATGGTGTTTGTGGTTACCTTATAAGTGCTTTCTCTCCAAAGTAATCTCCTTTCTGCAACGTGTTGATGATCTGGGGTACATTGTGCACCTCTGTGCTCTGAGTAACTTTCACCTACACAGCAGACATACAGTTAGCTGATCTATAATTCATCTTATTTAGAATGATTTGATAAATTAATATAGGTGATTCAACAGAGTTCAGCTACAGTAATGTCTTCTTCTGATTTGCTTAGACAAACACCATTCAAATTATTTTTCCTGGCAAATACTCAGAAGCATCTTCGATGTGGAGGTAGGTTGACCTCCCCCATAATTCGTGATGCTTTAAAAGCCTGCAGCCCACCGCATCTGAAGGTCAAACCTCACTTCTGGTAACATCCTGTTCGGGAGACTTGCCACAATGATATTAGAGCTCTAACCAAAACATGTTTTAGCCCAACTTCACATCTGACCTCAGTGACCCTCAACTCCTGTGTTTTTCCTGGTGACCGACACTCACATTTTAACTCATCTCTGGTAAAGTTGGGGGTGTAGGGCAGAGTGGTAGGATGGAGTGGTTGTCATTGAGGGTTAGAGGAGCCATTTCCTGACACAGCCTGCTTCCCTTGGCAAAACAACATTTCTCTGGTTAATGTAGATGCTGAAAAGCTGTGGTCACAAACGGACTCCTAATGGCAGTTTGGAAGTTCCCAGTGGACACTCTCAGTCCTCTCCATCGCCAGTGTCAGGTTACAGAGATGCCAGACACAGGCAGGTGGGCTGATCAGTGGTTTGAACATATGTGGTGGCCAAAAAGGCGGGTCAGAGCAACTCCCTTGGACAAACTACCAGAAAAACTACAAAGCCCTGAAATGAAAAAGAGCCTCACAACAAGGAGATCATGGGAACTGTGTGCGTTTGTGGGTGGATTTTACCATTTATGTGTGTTGTATGCGTGTATATGTACAATGTCTATGATTCTATAATGAACTGTACACATTTTCCATACTATATGTTTTTAAAACATGTGTTTAAGAAAAGAGACAATCTTGTAGATAATCACTAGAATCTGCACACAAGCATGTAGGGAGAGGTAGCTGAAGACATGTTTCCTCTGCATTTCCCCGATCTTGCTCTTCTTCCTCCTGAAGCAGCCTTTTCACGCCCAGGACCTGTTGGCAGGTGCACATCAATGTCCTGGCCAAGAACAGGGCAGGAGTGTGTTCTGCATGTTTTTACTGGGGTTCTTTAGAGAGGCTGAAGGAAAACCCATGTGAGCCCAAAGAGAATATGGGAACCCCACATAGAAAGGCCCCTAGTCAAGAGACAACTCACCCGAGCATAGGGTGAACAAGCTGAGCACACAGATAGCCACTGCACAGTGACAACCCTTGGAAGCACAAGCCATCTCTCCAATACTAACACTGCCCCAGGGCAGGAATCAAACCCATGGACTTTTTGTTGTGGGGCAGCAGTGCAAGAAAGCACTCTGCCACTGTGCCACAGAAAACAGCATGCATGTGTGTGAACACATTTTTGTGGTAGTGTGTGTATGCACAGGAGTACATGTTACCTTTCCCTTTGAGATGATGAAGAAGGTGCTTCCTTGTTCTCCCTCCCTGATGATATACTCTCCCTTGTCATAGTGTTCCTGTTGGGGAGCAGAAAGAACAGTCATTGATTGTATCATCGACCCGGGTCATTCAAGTTCCCGGGCCCCCAGCCCTGCAGGGAAATACAGCTTGGTGAAAATGGGATTACAGTCATCACTTTCAGCACAAGCACTTTCACGTAACTAGCTCAGTGACTCTCAATCTGGGGATAAATGGCTCTAGGACTTGTGTGAAGATTCAGAAAATATGAAAAGTAAATGTATTTATAATCATAAATTCATAGCAGATATGTGGGATTTTTTTGCCTGTATAATTAAGATTTTTAAAAGATTTATTATATAAGTGGCAAGTGTGGTTATGTGCTTACCCTCAGCCTAGGAGGGGCCTTTTACCTAGGAGTAAAAGTTAGCTGTCATCCACAGTTGTTGTGCTGTGGTTTCAGAATGATGAACATAGTTGGAGAACAATTATATACAAAATACGATGTTAAGGCCCTACAGGTTGATTTTTTTCCAGGGCTACCATCACCTTTTTACTAGATGATGTACAGATGTTGAGGCATTCTATTATATCAAATAGCTTAAAAAATAGTGCATTTAGCTGCCATAAATGGGGAAAATCTCCCCGAGGGAGCATGGCCCAGACCTCAGCCTCAGGCTATGCCCCAAATGATTACAACATCTGGCTCCGCCCCTGGTCTCTACATCTTCCCCATCCATTTTAGGGTTCGTGCAGTTGTGAGACTTTAATAGAACAGAGAACTACATATGTCAAACTGGGAGAAAAAGGGAGGGATTTTTTTTACAAATAAAATGAGAAAATGAGACAGGTCAGAGGGAATGTTCCACATCTCAAATGTCACACAGCATGGCTAACTAGGAAGCATTGCTTTTAGCTGGATATGGCAACTACTTTGAGTAGATTTTCATTCCAGTTTTACCCTGAATAGCTGAAACGGCTGTTTGTATGAGGGCAGCTGTTCTCCAGCTAGTTGGTGGATTATCATGACTTTGTACTCATGGCATTCAACAGCCACACCTGGCTCTCAACCACTTCGTTCTTTTCTTAGCTCACCCTTTGTAACCCAACAGCCTACCTTCAGTTTTAATGCCAGGATGCTGATACAGCATGTCATAGGGAAATTGCTTTCGCATTTGAAGCTTTGAGGTAACAAAGGGCAGCACAAAAGCATGAAGGTGACCCAGATTAAAGCATTTTCCAGAGTGGGTGCCAGATTCCTGCAGCTAAGACAACTGTTCACTGCCGCAATCCATTTGAGTACAGAGCAAAAGCTCCCAATATGAAAAAATAAATTTGCTATGCCCTGCTGTGCCTCTATATATGCTATAAGAATAATAAGCAAAGATATTGCCATTTAGTCCTTTTATTTCAAATAATACATTTGTTCCGTTTTAGGGTCCAAGTATGCATGATATGAGGCTCTGATGAAACTGCCTCATTGTATAAAATTAGGAAAGTTTCTAATTATGTACTTTTTATCCATATCCGAGTGAGGCATTTTACATGGAATCAAGGTGTCTTAATTATCCTCATACAGTGGAGACTCTGGGAAGATTAAAATAAATCTTAATAATGCCGATATGGAAAAGTCAGTGCCATTCCGATACCCCGACACACGCACTTATACACAAACACACGTGAACAGGCATCCACACATGGTTCATTTATCCTGTCTTCACGGATAACTGGTTTCCATATTATTTGTCAAATTTTAGACAAACATCTGCACCACTATCGTGTTACAAGTGAACTTCATCCCCCATCCCCATCCTGAGATGACATGTAACTTGTCTCATCAGATGTGACTAAACAATGAAACTCTCTCCTTTAAAACCCTGCGGCGTAGACAGTTATAGGAAATGTCCTTGAAGCTTTCACTGTCAGATGACAGACACTAAGTGAGTCATTTTGCACCCTCAGCAGACAGACATGCCAATTTCTCTTTCACAGTGGAAATGCAATACTTACTGAAGGTGAAGTGAAAAAGACATTTCAGCAACATGCATTGGCACAGCCACTTATATGCTGATATTTATGCACACACGCACGCACACACACACACACATTATATATATATAAACACACATATACATGCATATATATATATACATACATACATACAGGCACATTCTCCCAACAGAAAACTGTCATTTGCACATCTTTCAAATCACTCATCACCCATTAGAATTAACACGTTTTGAGGCCTTGGTCAAATAATTATGGTAACAATATATGGGGCCCAGTGATGACAGGAATAATAATAGATATGTTCGTCAACAGGGTAATATATGAGGCCGTGCTAACTGGAAGTGGAGAGAATCTGCTGACATGCAGTAATGGTATATGACCAAACAATAATGATATTTTAATGGCAAATTCTGAGTCTGCCAGTGGATTGTGCATTGGTAAGGTAATTCAATGTTTAAATTGTCCCTGAGATGGAAATGTAGACAGGTTGAGTGAATAACTCACCACTTCCAGGCAGTCCACTATTTTACTGAGCTTGTCTTCAGGTAGATTTGCCAAAAGTGAAACACTAGTAGTAGAAACAAGATATAGATGATGGTCATTTACCTCTGCATGAGGCATATGCACCTGATTATAAAGATGTCAGCACAACGATTTTTGCAAATGTCAGTACAAAAATAATAAAGAAATGAAATGTGCTCATGTCAAAGAGTAAAAAGATTCAACTACATTTATCTCAGTCAAACTATAACAGCACTATATACAAGTCCATTTAGATTTATATTTACATACAATCTACTGTAAGTCAAAGCAAGTCTTTCAATGACAATTGATGAAAATTATGAATAAAGTAATTGCCAAGTGAAAGTGGGACATCAATTTTCCTCTGTCATTATTTTCCTCTGGGTCTAAAGTAATTAGACATATCAAAACTGAATAAAATTATGAGAACTGCTACTGTGGAAACAGCAAGGAATATATGTTTAGCGGCAAAGCACTTGCTTGGTACATTGAGTTTGCATGATTGATTTTACCTCAACGTGGTTAAATGGGAGGACCAGATTTAAAATGACAATCAAGGTAAGCAATGTAAGTATTTTCCTCCATCTCACACAGTATCTTCTCTATCCTGAAATGAACTAATTCATCCCCAAACCAGACTTGAAGAGATGAATAGTGAATCTGAGTGATGGTAGGTGACCTGCCAAAATCAACTTTGCAGCCTTTAGATTTTGGCTTGTTACAACCTCCTAACCTGTCCCCCCTGTGGATGGGGGTCAGAATTCATCCACCGTATCCCTGCGTGTCGTAAGAGGCGACTAAAGGGTTGGCGTCTGGAAGGGCATCCGGTCATAAAAACTTCGCTCCACAACAAAATTCATGGAGAGTCAATGACTTGGAGGAGACGAATCCATGGACCGGTCAACCCCCGCTAGCGGGGAAAAACGGCCGGAATACAAATCCTGTTTGTGTGTGTGTTTGTGTGTGTGACAACCTCCTAACCTGTGACCTGACAATCAAACAGGCTATGGTGTGGCAAAATAACCCAACTAGAGACAGGGTAGAAGGTCATATTTGTTAGCTAACTTGCTAACCTTCGCAGGAAGTTGCGGTTTTGCTCATGGCGGGTCTCAGCTGTTCTCCTCATGATGTTCTGAAACACTTC
>OMLC01091668.1:0-20717 GCA_900302585.1 Regalecus glesne | reverse complement strand
GCTTGGATAATCCATCCATCCATTCTCAACCGCTTATTTGAAATTGGGTCACAGGGTCATTTTGGAGCCTATCCCAACGCTCACTGGGCGAAAGGTGGAGAAACACCCTTGACAGGTTGCCAGCTTGAAATTGATATGGCTGTGAAGGGTATTGGTATTGCCTTGCTCAGGGCCACAGGCAGGAATATTAACCTTAACATGCTTTTCATTTTTATTATTTTTTTGATGGTGGGAGGAGCACCCAGAGGAAACTCACATAGACATGAGGAGGACATGTAAACTCCACACAGAAAGGACCCGGGATGGGTTTTGAACCAATAATCTTCTTGCTGGGAGGCATGTTATGCCACCGTGCTGTTAGAATGACTGGTATAATAGCCATACGGGCTTTGTCAGAGTGAGGCAGCAGTCAAACAGCAGCCTTTTAAAAGTTTTTATTACACCCGTGATCTGGCTTTTTATACCAAATGAATATACTTCACAACCGATCTCGATGATGCTACTTGATGTTGTTTTTTAAAGCTCGACCATGCTTTCATGGCTGTTTGTAGCGTTGTTTTTCCTCATTCTGTGAACGTGAATTGTGACCTAATCTGAGCTATTTTAACTGGTGTCAAGTGTTTTGTTCTGTAAATCAGTCCAGCCAACCAGTGATTCTCCCTTGAGCTTGAGCTCCTGGGACCTTTATCTCGTGCATGGTGCAATGAATACATGAGTCCCAGTCGGCTCCAAAGATGCTGAATGTGATAAAAAGAAAAAAAAAACCTGTCTTCTCACACAAAAAGATAATTACTTTTCAGGGTAGAGAATGTCCTCTAACCTGCTATTCATACTACAAAGCAGTACTGGTCCACTACCGGTGACAGAAATGTTGTCTCTCTGTCGTACATTAAACCTAGTCACTCATCTCTCCATATCAGTTCATGGGGTCAAAACAAAGTCAGTGAGCCCACTGTTTACTCACCATTTATGTTTTTTTCTCTCTCTCTCTCTCTCTCTCTCTCTCTCTCCTTCTCTCTCTCTCTCTCTCTCTCTCTCTCTCTCTCTCTCTCTCTCTCTCTCTCTCTCTCTCTCTCTCTCTCTCTCTCTCTCTCTCTCTCTCTCTCTCTCTCTCTCTCTCTCTCTCTCTCTCTCTCATATGCCCTTCGGGAACTGATTAGCTGGAAGCAGATGCTGCAGGTTCAAATCCACCGTGGGGTATCAGGAAGGGCATTCAGCCATAATTCCCCAAACTCCATCTAAATCCGTGTCCACCCCCTTACATGGGGAGTAATCGTGACATGTAAAACAGACCTTTCTCTCTCTGTCTCTAGTATGTTCCTCTCTGTCAGTCTTTAATAGCCTTAGCCTTTTGTCTCTCTTGACATGTCTTCTCTATTTTGTCTTTTGTCTCCCTCTGGATGAATAGAAGCCCTATCACTGAAAAACTCAGCCACCAGGCAGTTTTTCCAAGTCCATTGAATTTGCTTGATGTGCTCAAAATGGATGTTTTCAGAAGTAAATGAAAGATGTCCTTCATTTTTCTCTGAGTACAATTCCATTAATATCATCCCAGCATCCCCATCTTCCATTCAAATTGACCATGTGCATAGGAAATTCTTGTTCTCTGTGTTGACTCCGCCTCAGCAAATGCTGTTTTTGTTTGTACACGAGCTGTTCCGCGCTGTCTACCACTCAGGCATCATATCAGAAGGCATTAGAGCCAGTGGAACATGGCTGAGACATGTCCTGATGAAACAGACTTGAGTTATATTGAATATGAGCAGGATTTTCTTTCATAGAATACATTACCCAATCTCTAGGTGAGACTATCTTTTGTATGTGTGTGTATTTGGTGGTGGTGGTGGTGGTGGTTGGTGGTGTGGTGTGAACAATCACTAAATCACACTAATGGATTCCCAACTCCTGCTTGTGAGTTTTGTGGCAGTGAATCCCTCCAACTGTATTGGTCATTATTTAACCAAATACTTAAGACCAGTTGCTCTCGTGATGTTATTTAAAGTAGGATCTGCTGTTGTAAAGAGGCTTAGGGGGGCACTGACTCTGGTAATCTGATACAGCCAGTGAACTTGTGGTTTAAACAACTAATCAATGTGTAGTAGCTAAATAGATGGGTGTCCTGGTGCCGGGTGGCTTGCCAGGATGGGGATCAAAATGGCTCATTCCCTGTCTATGAGTGACAACTCCAACTCAGCTTCTTCTGTATTTTTCTGTTGCAAATGTGTCTGTACACACTGTCTTCCTTCTTCCTATGTGCTAGTACCACCCACTGCAGCATCCTAGAAATCCTATATCACTGAAAGGGCGTTTGCATGAATGAAAAATAGACAAAGGCCATCAGGTCGATGGCTGCATGGCTTTTACAGATGAAAAATTCCTAAATGTTTGTATCTTTTAAATCTGAACATATGCAGACTCCAGCATATACCTGCTTCCTAAACAATTGCATGAATTTACAGCTGCCCAGCAGAATCGCAACCTCCAATTGTTGGCTGTTCACCACTCCCATATAGGTAGCTGCCTGCCTGGTTGGTTGCTGTTGAAATTATACCCAGCTGTCTTGTTGGAGGAGGAGAGAGAGCCTCTTGTTTGCTCTTGTCTGACTACAGTTCCCCAGCTAGCCCTGGGATGTGACCTGAGAACCTTCCACTCATAGGCCCTCTTCTGGAGTACCGGCATCGTGTGTGTGTGTGCGTGCGTGTGTGCGTGCGTGTGTGTGTGTGTGTGTGTCTTTGAGGGGGGTGATACTGATGATGCATGTCTGCGCACACAGATGAGGCAGTGCGAGATAAGCTTATGAGTATAGTACATCTCATACATAAAGGCAACACAAAGTGCTTCAAATTGCCTATATTAAATGCAAAGACCATAGGGTTGTGGTAGCACTCTTCTGTTCTTGCAGCAGAGTGCTACCACAGCCAGAGCTACTGCTGTCAGGGCCAGGCCACAGCTTGGTGTATGTTACAAAATAACTTTCTCATTAACTTGTGTAATGAGCTGAGTGTAGAGATGAACCAAGTCCCAGACCTCTCTGTCCCCGGGGGGGGGGTTCCTTCTGTCCCACCATCAGTCAGGAAGTTAGTTTATCAGATGTGTGTGTGTGTGCGATTGTGCGTGTGTGTTTAAAGACAGCTATGTATATTTTTGACACCTGGCTGGTTCATCTAGGTGATGGGTCTCTAAAAGGAAGGGATGGGGGGTGAAAGTGTCACAATAGCCTGACATTACCGACCTGCTGCACCACCGCAGGCCTAAATCAAACAGCCAAGTACACCTGTTTCCAGAGAGCAAGCCTCATTTATCCAGCCTGCGTCTCTGCTTGGATGAAAGGGAAAAAAAGGACTTGCACTAGTGGAGATTCAGCCTGGTTCAGACATGTTTAAGTGGTGGAATGGGGTGACTTTGCAGCAGTGTGCCACATTGTATAAATTGACTTGTTCCTATGGAGCGCTTTTCTTGTCTAGCAACCACTTAAAACATTTAAAAATGAATACTCCAATGCCTGACTTCCAGGTGCACGCTCTGCTGTTGAGCCACCCCAGTTATCTGCGGGAAGAAGTTTATTTCAAACACAGTCAGTGAAATTGACTTTGCTGAAGAAATAGCCTGTTTACCCCAGTTGAACACAGATATTCATGTTAACCATCCGAGGTGTTGGTTTTGGTTTCACATCCTGAGCAGCACTTGTCTCCACTAAACAAGTTAGATTTGTACATCTCAGACGTCATGTCAAAACTTCTTTCTCTGTGTGTGCCTCTGGCAAGAAGATAAAGAGGGGTGAGTTGGTGTCAGCCTTGTGTTCAGTTGCATCCACAGAGGTTGTCAAGTTGTCAAAAGGGATAGCATAGGTCAGGAGGTAGGGTGGTTGTCTAGTAATTGTAAGATTGTAGGGTTGATCACTGCTTTCTTTAGAGACTGTGACAAAGTGTCCTTGAGCAAGACACCAAACCCCCTAACTGCTCAGAACAACAGATGAAGATTAGCCTGGTGGCTAAATCTGGTGTATTTACATTCTGAATGTCCATTGATATGCACTGTCCGTATAAAGAGGAGATGATTATCAAGGTGCAGGTTGGTAGCTTCAGGATTAAAATTATAATGAGAGAGAGTGAGAGAGTGACTGAATGTGATAGCAATTGAACTGCGTCCCACTAGAGACGGTCCTCCTTTGCATGCAAGTACGGTTTGCCTTCTATGGATAGCAGCAAAGTGAGGATTAAAAGGTGGCCCAACGAAAATGTATGTTTTGAAAAAGTACCATATGCCACAGAAACAGCTCTTACCTGCATCCATGGACACCTGGCATTTAGTAGCAAACATGGCCCCCAAAATTGCCCATTTGTTCGGTTGGATTTAATCAGGTCTTAATTGAATGTGGGTGGTTGGTTTAAAGGACGTCAAGGGTTAAAAAGTGTGTTGCAAAGGATTTGCTAACAGCAGCCATCAGGACGGCAGCACACATAGATTAACTTGACTTGTTCCCACCACAAGGATCAGTTACTCTTTTAATGAAGTGACACCACCCTGTTTGAAAATTAATTAGAATTCAAAATCAGAGTGAAATGAAAAGAGAAGGAACCAGAGAGGCCTGTTTTGACAAACAGCCTTTGTCCCTCTTAAATGAATTGCGGAGGAGTTATTGCATATTAGGGAGCAACAGATAAAGCTCAAGGAAAGTGGAGGACATTCTCCTAACAGAAGATCTAAGAGACATGGTCAGACAGTTGATGAGTTCTTTTAAGTACTTTGACTGATTTGCAAATTGAACAAAGACAGTGCACCATGAAATTCCAACACATCAGGCAGGCACACCGCTTCATCGAGACACAAAGTGGCCTGCCCTCCTTTAATGCACCGTAAAATGATTTCCCCGTCCATTTATACTCTGCTGAAAGTAGCGGTCATGATTAGGCAAATATTAATTGGGCATAAATGCAAAATCAGAGTGAATTAAGGCCATTAGGTTAACTTTCACCCTGTCAATTTGAATGCATGGCATGTCTGTAACCCCTTCATTTTCAGTAATGGCATTCCGCTACTGTTGTAGTGGTAACGTTCAGTAACTGCATTATGGATGAGGCCTTTTCCATCCCCAATCTACTCTGCACCTAAGGCCGTGGTAATGACTTCTCCCTCATCTGAAGCATGAAGCATCTCCAGGCTACCCAAGCACCATTTTAAGACTCATTTATCAGTGTTTATGTTGACGGATGAAGATGAAGGCCAAAAAAGTGATAAATGGTGCTGAGTTGTATTTAATGACCTTCCCAGTTTGAGTCAAGCTCCCAGTTCATTTGATAATCATCATTTTAACATTGGTCATATGTTGGTGATAAAGTGAGGCAAGGTTTGGGTACATATCTATCCAGTACTTAAGCTGTCCATTTAAATTCCTCTCATAAAAAGATCAAATACTGTTGTGGGACTGTAAAGAGTCTGTGGAGATAATTCTGATTTCTTTTCAGAGCCACTACGGCTCACTTGTCAGAGACATCAAGGCGCTGCCAAAGGAGTAGCTGGGGAAGAAAGGAAGATGGAGTGTTTATGAGCAACCAATGATGAATTACACAGCAGAGGGTTTGATTAGTTTCTTATCTGCTCACGGGAGTCTTGGGGATGAAGCGAGATTGATGAGCTTGAAGAGGCTGATGTGCTGTTGTTTATTCGGAGGGTACACACCTGGCTGGAGAGTGATGGGAACGGTTAGGTTGTCCTTCCCCATGGCATCTAATATTCTTTCCTTTTACCCCCTGATACACCCGTTTCCCTGAACTGGAGGTAGGGATACTTTTGGGCTGGACTGCAACAGTGGGGCCAGTAATACACATACGGTTGTCCTTGTGAGTAAGTGAGAGATATGGAGCGTGTCCATTGGTCACAATATGGGCAAGTTGGAGTTTCCCCATTGGCAGAGCAAACATTTTTCTCAGATGTCATCAGCTGTCCACAGAACTGATGTCAAAATAGCCGCTTTCTTAATATAATCGTGACAAATAATGTAGTTGTGGTCCAGCCACACACAAGATTTGAACCTACTCTTAGTTTGTATTTTAAACCAGGTGGGTACCGAGAAGCAAGCATATGAAGGACACCTCACATGTTTATTCATTTCAGCTCAACAACAAACAGGAAGAGGGCAATTGGATGGTGAAATGGTGATCTCTGACATTAGTACTGAAAGTAATTAGTCAGGCCAAAACCACAGAGGAGAAAAGAGGAGCATGAGCTGAACTAAAGTATCGGGACAGAACCACACTTGGCACAGGACGTCAACATCCATTTCCTTCACTTAGAACTAGAACAGTGTATTGAACGAAGAGCAGGCATGGCTCAAACAAAAGCCAGAGCCAAATAACCACGCCCAATATAAGATTGAGTCTCCGCAATGGGGAATCAGCGCATCCAGCATCTGAAACTATTGGGCTAATCAGCTTTGATGAGAATGCAATGCACAAGCTTCTACTCTCCTCATAGATGTGTTGGATGAGGACACCAAAAGGCCACTATGTTGGGTTGATCAGTGGATATAGATTGTTTCCATTTACACAGCCAAAGCACGGGCAGAGTGCAGCAACCTCCATCAATCTCCGATCATTTTGAGGGCAAAAAGAGTTTTCTAATTCATCAGTATAATAGATTTAACTCTCGGATTAGGAGATGCGAGATGTGGTTTAAAGTAGGATGGAAAAGTAATCTAATTTAATGCATATTACAAGAAAATACCCTTACCGCTTGAGTGATTGGATGACAGGTTAAGGTTAGTGTTTGTAGTCAGATCAGTCACATTTATCCTGTCTTAATCACACCGGCCTCTCAGAAGAGCCTCTGGCCAGCTTTACACCCATGAGGCCTGCTTCTGTCTGGATGAGTTTCAGTCATAGTGGTGTTAAAACCAATTTGGAAACAAGCTCTTTGACTGAGGAAAAAACTGGATTTCTACCCGAGGACGAAGCTCACCTTGACCTCTATGGCTTTATTGCCAAAACCTCACCATGGTAGTCTCCACCAAACTAAGACATTTGCCATTTGGCTTATGATACGGCTGAGTCTCTTGAGACTGCAAGACAATAATTGTTAGTATGACCTTAACAGAATGGACATCGCAATATCTTGTGTACATGAGACATATTGAAGGGGATCCAGTGTAAGGAAAATTAGGCCTACCAGTCATGTTAAGCTTAAACTCTAATGGCTTGATGGAAAATGAAATCTAGCAAGGTCCATTTTTAAAGACTGATCTTGAAAAAAAGCATTTCAGCAGATCTGACAAGTAATATAATTAATTTAGTGTGATTTAATGACTTCTTGGACAACTGCCTTATTTTCTCTCAAATCCCCTGATTATTTCTGGAGTAATAATCTCTTTTCCAATGGAGCTTTGAAAGATGAAATCTTGCAGCTCCATTTTATTTCGTAAAATTGTAATAAACACCACGCTGAATATTGCAATGGTGATTTGGTTTTCTTTTAATTTCATTCACCTGTAGCTTTTACCGAGTCCTCCTGCTGATATTTCTGTCAACTCAATCAACCATTTTGTAAATCGCTCAATTTGAATTGAGTTGGGTGGTAAGTGGGCACTGGGTATTTTCTTTGCATCATAAAGTGAAAGTGTTAGTCAGGTGGATAATACATTTGAATATAAAACAGGAAGGTGAACAAATGCATTAGCTACTGACAATCAAGGCAAACTGGAAAAAATTCCCATCCTAATGCTTTTAATCTCAAAATACTAGTTTTCCTTCTCAACTCCAATCAAAACCAGGTTAATTCGGAGCCAAACTCACAGCACCTCATCCCCGGGCTCTGTCCTTGTTACCCTCTTTTGACAGGACAATAAAAGGAGTTGTTTTTATTTCAAAGTCTGTCTGATAATGACTCCGGCAACAAACAATGGGCAACAAAGATAGTCTTCTTTCCTATGCCTGCAGCCTGCTTTCTGTTTCTGAGCAAAACAGAGCCCAACTGTCATGAATCATAAGCTACAAACCCATATACAGATAGTGTGCCATGTTCAAGGAAAAAGAGCTCCCTTTTATTCCAAAGTGCAATGGCTTCTATTTTGTTGAATTTGTTGTCATATGACTGGATTTCTTGACATGATATAATATTCATCAGACAACATGCTGTTGACACACTCTTGGATAACCACATGATTAATAATTGAAAAGGGCACAGGCTTCAGTGCATGGATGCATCATGGCATATGGATCTGTTGTTGCAGAGTTAGAGGGAGTCATGATGTCTCGTGGTTAAAGTATCAGTGCCATTGGCCATGGCACAGGGTAACTAAGAGATGTCCAATAAGATGTATCAAGTAGCCCCTTGAAGTTATATCATCATCTGTTATTCTTTGCAATTTCCCTGCAAGAATGAATGAATCTGTGAGAAGGGTAAAGCTCATCTAAAGAGACAAGTCAGCCCGTGTGACTCTTCATGTGTTGTGTATGACACTCATTTAACTCCTGTGGGAAAAGGACAATTTTGCAGGGGGCATGGGTGATGGGGCCGGGAGGGTGATGCATCTGAGGTCCTTTTCCAAAGCTCTGCAGGCCTCAGTCACCTCCATTTCAATCCCCTGCTCTCCGTTTGGATCTGATATGTGCAGTAAAAGGTCAGAGCATCCTCCTCTGCCCACTGTATTATCAGCCCTTTCCACTTTCTGAGACCCTGCGTTGATCTCCAGTCAAATTCTTTACTTTTCTTTCCCGAGTCTGTCCATTGGCCGCTGGCTATTGATCGCGCAGCTCAGTTATTCTCTGTTTCAAAGAGCTATTAAATCACTCTAATTAATGTTGATTTCACACACGGAAAGCAGAAAAGTGTCGACCTTTCCCTTTTCTTTTGTGAATGCCACCTTATGCCAGTTTGTTTTCCCGCGATCTCTAACACCCATCTCAAATTACCGATCTCATTGTGTCTGTCCACAATATACAATAACATAATTTTGATTAAAATACCAAGATTCTAAAGAAGGGCCATGTGTAAAGACTATCTTGTTCACAATAGCTGCCAGAATAAAACCATTAGAATATGCCAACAAGAACCACTAAGCTGCAGAGTCCTTGTGCTTTTTTTGCAGTATATTCTGCCCTCTGGGAGTTCTATTTACATAGGAATGCTAAAAATACTGTCATTACACATACACAATGTGATCTGTGATTTGGAAAAGAAGATTTAAATGAAGAGTTTGGTTTTTGTGACCTTGACAACAAGATCATCTTCAATCCAGAGCTATGCATTTATGTGATTGCACTAAACCAACATAAATTAACAAGTGTGGGTAACTATGTGGAGCAATAAATGTTGAATTATGTTCGCTTTAGTCCCACTGGCAGTAGAGAAGCCAGAGAAGGAAAATGTGCAGGTAACATCTAACAGAAATAGGTGGGAATCAAAGTGAAGTCAAGTCAGTTTTATTTGTATAGCCCATTATCACAAATTACACATTTGCCTCAGTGGGCTTTACAGTAACACAACATCCTGTCCTTAGACGCTCACATTGGTTAAGGAACAGCTCCCTAAAAAACGTTAAGTGAGATAAATCCAGAAGAAACCTTAGTGACAAGAGCCACAGAGGACGAATCTCTCCCAAGACAGACATGCAGTGTATTGTTGTACAGATTCAAACACGAGTTACAGTATACAACACCGAGAGGATAACAATTATAATGTAATTATGAGATATATGAAGACTATGATTAACTTTGAAGGGGTAGCAGTAGATCAGCGGCAGAGTGCAGGCCAGGGAATGACATGCCAGGCATCTCCGGCCCCATTCTACCCTGAGGTTCCAGAAAGCCGGAATCCCCCATAATCCTCCCATGTCACATACAAACAAAAAGAGAGAAAGTAAGACATCATTGGGCTGCAGTGATTCAGCAATGCAGTGCACTTCTCCTGTAGTGGGTTTGATCCGACATGGGGTGTCAGGAAAAGGGCATCTGGCCTTATTCCCCATGCTCGGTAATGCGATGTTATATGATGTAAAACGCCTTTGAGTGCCCACTAGACAAGAATAGTGCTAAAAAGTCCCTTTACCATCACTTTGAGAGAGGAAAGATATGTGAGAGGACAGTTTGCAATAGTCAATAATCTATGCCCTGTAATCTTATTGGCATGACAGTACTTGGTCAATTCTTTGGGACAGAAACCCACCGGGCTGTGAAGTAGTCAATGCTACTTTCCTTGAATAACGTCATACCCCACTTGCACGCAATACAATGCTGGTTTTTAAGTCATATGTGGTCAGTTGTCATGCCTGTTTACGTTGAATTCGGTGATGATAGCTGTTGAAGCATGCGGAAGAAAATAACAAGAGAATGGCTAAACATGTAGAAGATCAAGCAAGAGTCACTTTGGACTAAGGTCTTAGTTGATGACCTTGTGATCTGTAGTGAGAGCTGGGAGCAGGTTGAGTTGAGTCTGGAGAGGTGGTGGTATGCAGTGGACAGAAGAAAAATGAACATCAGTAGTAGTGAAACAGAATATATATCCATGAACAAGAGGGGAGACAGTAGAATTGTGAAGATGCAAGCTGTAGAGGTGAGGAAGGTGAATGAGTTTAAATACTTCGGGTCAACTGTTCAAAGTAACAGTGAGTGCAGAGGAGAGGTGTAGAGGAGAGTGTAGGCACATTTCACCACCACCAGTGGTAGGGATAGCTACACATTTAGGAAAGGACAGCTTGGGTACAATACAGTGGCGCAGGGAGACTGTCTCAATATTCTAGATCGAGGTTTCAGTTTGATAAGCGATTCTCTGACTACAGATATCAACCAAACTAGCAGACTCCACATCCACACTAGCTTAAAACCTAGCAGGCTCTCTAATCACCTGCAAACAGGCTGAATGACCAGTCTCTAATGTCAACCTTAAACACTAGATAGCTATCTATATTGCTATCCTGAAGCCCAGGGCCCTCCCCAGAAGGTTGAATGCTGGTGAATTAAATAACAGGAAGGAAGCCCTGAGATGGAATGGCAACTTGTTCAGGGTGTCTTCTGATCTTTCCCTAGTGAGTGCTGGGACAGACTCCAGCATGACTCCGTGACCTGCTATTTCTGATGAGCAGTAGACAATGGATGGATGGAATGAATTAAATAAGCAGGGTGAATAAAAGAACATGCTGATGTTTTTGGGCTTCGTGTATCTGTGTCTTCCTGCTCTGTAACTGGCACACATCAAGTTATTTATATTGTGATGTGTGTTGCCAAACTGCCATGAGCCTCCTGATTGGCACAACTGTTTTTCTAGGTCAGACAGCAGAACACACACACACAGACACGGGCATACACGCATCCGCACACACACAAGCACACAAATCTTTTTCTCTCGCTCACACAGCCAAGTCAAATGCCTCTACTGGGAAGGTGATGTGCATTATTCGCCTGGATGCTCCTCTTCCTCCCCAACCTAAATATAAACATGACTCACAGTAAGCGGTGTCACTTGCACTCACTCAAAATGGCACCGTACCTTCAATGGTCCTCTACTTAGCCTGACAGGTTTTTGCCATTGGCAGGATACTTTTTTCATTTTTCATTTGTCTTGTTTTATCTTTCCAATCAGTTATTAATTGTGGTAATCAGAGAAACACCATGTCTGAATTGCACCTGAGCACGGTGTGTCTCCCTAGCAGTAAAACATTGATAATTGCCATTATTGAAAGGATAATGGATAGGTAATAAATGTAGTACCGCCAGCTGTTGTATGCTGCGCAGTGTCACCCAGGGTTGTCCATCAGATGGGCCCTTGTATGACGTCTGCAAGGATGAAACTTTGCTCTGGCCCATTACCCATCTCTCTCTCTCTCTCTCTCTCACCCCCCCACGGTTTAACTGTGTATCTCACTCTTCCATGTCCTCATCCTGCTGTCTGCTGAGTTGCGTGAACCTTGTGTGTGTGTGTGTGTGTGTGTCTCCTTGAGACTAAACTTGGCACAAAGACAGTGGAGTAGCAGCAGGGCCACCTACAGAAAATGGCTGAGCCCCTGAAAAAGTCCAGAGAATACCCCCTCATCTGCTTTACTCGTCACCATACCCACATGGTAAATAGTAAAATGGTAAATGGACTTGTTCTAATGTAGCTGTTTAGCGACCACTCCAAGCGCTTTACAATTAATGACTGACATTAACTGACATAACTACGTGGCTTCTTTCTCCTACTAAACACTTACATGTGAACTGAGAGACACTTGGTAACAGGGGCTGCATAGGCACACAACATACTCACACACATCATAGTAGAACTCTTTGATACATCTAAGCACACCGAGGTCAATAAAGATCTGCTACACTTACACCACAAGTTTATTGTCTTGCTTAATGTAAAGTCCTTTACAGTGCCTTTAAAGTCCATCTGCTCAGCTAGTTCACACTCAATGGCAAGTATTGCCTATCATTGGTTGTATTAAGGGCCCCAGAAAGCCTCCCCCCCTTTGGACAGCCCTGAGTACCAGTAACGTCCTTGCAAGGCACCTCTCCATTTTAGATCAAAGGAGGATTAGCAGAATGGATGAGTGCAGGCCATACAGGATGCGGTAAAGACAATACTTTGGTTCTGTGTATGGATAAATGCTTTGTGTCTTTCCTGTGATATTTTTACTCCATTGTTTCTCCCAGTCGTCACACTTTTGTCACATGCAGGCATGTTTTGAAGTGGCCATGAATGCGCGAGTTTGTTTTTCGCTCATTATCTTCATTCGATAATGGCTGGTGTGCCAGACCTCCATAAAGGCCACCCTGCTTGAGCTTATTCCAGGCCTCCCTGTCTGCCAGCTTTGTCACTCGTATCAATCATTTCGCCAACAGCAACAATGCCTCATTGGTCATTGTTTCAACCTCCATTTTGTTATAAGCTCTCCATCACCACCATCAATCACAGTCGCAACACTTTCCCCCTGCTTTCACAAATGGAGAGAAGTAAGAAGCGAGGGCTTTCCTTTTAAACTCAGATTCAAGCCTCTTACCTTGTCTGAGTCTTTGGGCTTTATTGATTTGCAGCAGGTCTTTTCCCGCTCTCAACACCTTCTTTTCCATTTTCTCCAAGTCCAGTGTAGTGCTGCATTCTGATAATAAACCAGTTATCCAACAGAATTTGATTGGTTGCAGTTTGTAATCATACTTCTTCCCTCCTGAGTAGTGGACATTCTCCGTTTTAAGTCAGTTGCTGTATAATGTTTGTTTACCAGTGGTCTCTAAGAGTAAGTCTGTTATATTCACATTACAGCCATGTCCCCGATGGCTGAGAAGCCCTGACGTGCTCCTTGTCACTTTGCATTGCGAGGCTTACATTAAAGCTGTGGGCTGGAGTGCATGGGACAAAAGGGAACATTAGCACCTACTCAAAGGAAGCCGCCTTCCGGATATAATTTTTTTTTACTGGCTATAGATGACTGATTACGAATGGCAAAGGGTAATTTCAACTTTCAGTTCCTTATTTGAACGTTATCTATCTGCATAATTTGGACTGGTTAATGTATGCTATATAAACCAGACCAATCAACATAACTGAAGTGAAAGGTGATGATGTGTCACTGACTCCCATGGAATCCACCTTTCCCTGTAAAGTGTATTGGCCAGAATACAGATGGTGATGGTTGGTGATGAAGTGGTCTCTCATCTGTTCAGGCCACCTATGCACAGTGAGACCTGCCCACTCATATTTTATCATTCAGTGAATTACTGGATTGGAAAATGCACCGATGGAGGGGAAAGACACTTTATTTAGTCATTGTGTTCTTGCCATGAAATGTGGCCTCTGCATTTAACCCATCTTATTGTAAAGGAGCAGTGGGTAACTGCAGCACTTGGGGAGCGGTTATGAGGTTCAGCGTCTTGCTCAAGGACACTTCAGCATGCTTTGTGAAGGATCCAAGGAAAAAACCTTTGACCTTCCAATTATTAGATGACCTGCTCTACCTCTTGAGCATCGCCATCCCTGGTGCTAGGAGAGACTGCCTCTCATCAGTCATAGCTGTGCATTGATGATGGCTCTTTCTTCCAAGTAATAGATATCTATAAAAAATATGAATAATGTGTCATATAGTATTTGAATACCAACTCATATGCACTAGTCAAGAACTGATTTTTCAGTTTCTACAACAATATTAATGATCATGATGAGTCATAGGCACATATTTTGCTCTGCCGCGGTACTTGCATCCATGTCGGGTATTGCAGGTTCAATCCTACCACAGGACATCAGGAAGGGGCATCCAGCCTTAATTCCTCATGCTTAGTAAATGTGAGTCATACATTGTAAAGTGCTTTGAATGGTCGATAGACTAGAAAAGCACTATATAAAAATGAGTCCATTTACCATTCACTTTATAGAGATTATACCACATCCTCTGCCTTTGGGCTCGTCTATTGCCTCCTCCAGAAGACCAGGGCCCAGAAAACCCCCAGAGATGGCAAATGCCCTCAGGTTTGCAATCCATCCCCTGGTTCCTGCAGCTTTGGGACACTTATGTTTAGTGTTCATCTTGAGATAACCACCCCGATGTGGCTGACATACATAGTAATACAATTTAACCTTGATGTTAGGATCCCTCCAGTATCTATGAATCAATTCACTCTACAGATAACAAACCAGCACTCTTTTGAAAAATATGAGCCCATATGGAGGTTCACAAAACCAAGAGATGGACTCCAATTACATCCATGTGTCGAAACATCTTTTAAAAAGTTTTTGTTACATGTATGTCGGTTGACTACTTGAAAGTATAAAGATGGAAGGCCCTGATGGTTCATCGATGTCTCTCATCTGCTTTTCATCAAACTCAACCTTAACAGAGGATAGTTCACGAATAAGTCACCTGTGTGGGCGCATGTGTACACATGCAATAGGGGCTTGCCAGTGTTATGGCAGCTGTTACAGACTGGGATATTCAATTACCTGTTTATTGTGTTGTGTATAGAAGTACACACACCTAGCATGACTTCTGCAGTGGAATTGGCACAGAACAATTTCTGGTCCAATTGTTGAATATTAATTTTTAAAATACCACTATGTCAATATCTTTAAATAGCACTCTTTTGCCATTTCTCCACATCCTTGGCCTTACAATTCACTACTCATTGGTATGTGACTGCAACCTTCATATGCAAATTTCCAGGTAGGTGGATGGGCTTTTGCCCCAGCCAACTTGGGAACAGAAATTACATTTGCATGTAACTTGGTGGAACTAGAGTCCATTGGGAGCGTCCTTGCTACAAATATGAAGGGGAGGTGCGGGAGAAGAGGGGCTGATGCTTTGACTCTCTTCAAAAGACTGACTGCTAATGCATTCCCTGTTGACTGTCTTCTTTTGACTTCACTCTTATCTGCCCGAGGCTCATAATATGGACTTTAAAAGTTTGCTGCTCAACGTTTTTTTTATTATTTTTACTTGTCCATGAACCTTTCTATATATAGAAATGTTTCTGTTAAGTGTATGTTGAGAAGGACAGCTTGAAAGATGTCTGGGGGTTAAATGTTGATGTCTTTTTCTCTCGCTGAATGTTGTATTCACGCCTTTGTTTCATACTAGAACCAGATACCTCAGATCCTTTAAATTCTAAAAGTCTTATGCCTGCTTTCTGAGTATGAATCTTATCTTGGCCAACAAATGTGTATCAGCACAGTATTTATCACAGTTAAGAGAAATTTCCCATGCAGTATAAGTACACAAATTCATTAGTCATTACACTTCATTCATTGTGTACTTTTTGATCAAGTTACAGTCATATACCTTAGTATGGCTCATGAAGGTAGAGCAAGTAGTCTAGTAATCAGAAGGTTGCTGGTTTGATCTATAGCTCCTTCAGAAAGTATGTTGAAGTGTCCTTGAGCAAGTCATTAAACCCCTAACTTTCCCCGGGTGCTTCAGCTGCTCGCTGCTCCTCCAAATTAGGATGGGTTAAATGGAGAGAACACATTTCATTGTGAGAGTACAATAACCAGATAAAGTGGATTTAGTTTAGTTTGGTGGCTTTAATCAATCCTTGCATAACGGTTCACTTGACATTTGAAATTAAAAACTAAACGTTTCCATTTTCTACATTATGAGCCATTATTAACAGTACTGCATTCTATACAAAATCATGATGATGCTATAGCAGATTATGGAACAAACAAAACCAGTGAAGAAACTCATCTCCTCTTCCTTCTTGTTCAGAGGGTCAACTACACAACCAGCATTCAAAGTAAATGAGAAGGAAATGACTGACTGAAATTGAAATGGCTGCCAGACAGTTGCCCCTAATGCATGATAGGATAGATATTTGCTAGCCAGGTTTAGGGAATTCCTACTAATTAATTATTAACATTATTCATATCAACACTGGAAAAAGATTTTCCTCATATTGGTTGATTGTCGGACATAGAGCTTGTCTTTCAGTATAGATTCCCTCACATTTTACCAGCGTCAACTTGATTATAAATTCATGCAATCATGCACGCATGCATGCAACAAACACACACGCACACACACACACTAACTCCAAAGCCAAGTGGGGAGCAGCAGTTCTATCCAGCACAGACCAGTTCATATGACGCAACAGGCCACCTTATGTAACACACAACACTGTTGGAACTGGAGCAGAAGACCACGTGAGCCAGCCGTAGAATTATCTCCCCTCTCTCCCTACTGTACCTTGCCAAGCTCAAGCCGCACACACAAATAGTGGATTTTAATTCAAAGAAATGAAGCTATTCTCTGTTCATTCAGAACAACGACAAAGTATTCTTTGAGACTTCTACCTGTGAATGCATGGTTAGTTGGTCTTGATTAAGCTCTAATGGGTATTCACCATATGATTTTTCTGCAAAGGGTTCTGCTGCAACACTGGTAATTGCTCCATATTATAGTAGAAATACAAATGAGATGAGATTGGTGTTGACATGTTGGGCTGAATGTAGTGTGGCACTGGGAAATTGCAGTCTTCCCTTTTGGCATTTCTTATAGACACGAAGTTCGAATTAACAGTGGAAATTGAGCATCCTGAAATGAAAGGATTGACTGACATTGATTATATACATAATATATTGCCAAAGCTTAACCAATTCAATATCCCACATCCAAATAGAATCAGAACAGGCAAAGTGTGATAATCGGAATCAAACAGTTTTGCATACAAAGCCTGCAAGACTCACAGGCACAACATTGAAACTAATCCATCCGTTCATTGTCAACCTCTTATCTGAAATCAGGTAGTGGAGTCATGCTGGAGCCTATCCCAGCACTCATTGGGCAAAACATGGGGAAACACCCTGTACAGGTCACTATTCCATCTCAGGAAGTTGAGCACTTGGGAGTTCAGTGTCTTGCTCAAGGACACCTCAACACATTTTTTGCCGGGACCGGGGATCAAAGCACCAATCTTTCAATTTCTAGATGACCGCCCTATCTTCTGAGGTATACTACCCCCTTAAACTTCTATTTCAAATAAATCTCAGCATGGCTCAGTGGGTAGAGCGGACCTCTGATGATCAGAAGATTGCAAGTTTGATCCCAACACCTGCAGTGAACCATGACAAAGTGTCCTCGGCTAAGATACTATTCCCATAACTGCTCCCCCCTGTGATGGATTGATGACCTGTACAGGGTGTTTCCCTGTCTTTTGCTCAATGAGGACTGAGATAGGCTCTAGTCCCCTCGTGACCCGATTTCAGATAAGTGGTTGACAATGGAGGGATGGAAACTTCAGCAAGCAGGAAGGCACCAATTGCTGTTGCATATAGACTATAACACTCACTTGTGTTTCGCGAACAGTGATTTAGCTGCAGGTGATTTTGCTTTTTGACATGGCAAAGATCACAGAGCACCTCATAAATCTTTCTCAGGGCTGTTCAGCTCATTGTATGTGGAACTGCGCCACATTGTGGTAAACAGTAGCTTGATGGGATCTTGCTAAGCTTATTGTACCACAAAGTGCCACTTATTTACATTCTTAATGAGCCCTATCACATCAAAGGCTAGATACAATCCAAGCAAGAGGCTGCTGTGACATAGCTGCTGCTTCTGACAGCTCAAATTAGGAAATGGAAAGGAAAGCCACATTATTTGGTCATTGTATTCCTACAATGAAATGTATCCTCTACATTTCAGCTGTCCTATTGCATAGGAGCAGCGGGCAACTGCGGGAGCAGTCAGGGGTTTAATATCTTGCTCAAGGACACTTTAACACTTTTTAGTTGGGGCTCGAACCAGTGACCTTCAGATTACTAGATGACCCACTCTACCTCTGGAGCCATGCATAAGAAGAGCACTGTGGCAAAAAAATCGGAATAGAATAATGCAGTTGGATTAGATGCAATCAAGTATAAATAGATGTAATGAAGGAAGAACAAGAAAGAGTTGGTAGAGAAACGGAGTAGGGATTCATCCTGGTTTGATCTACTGCACGTAGCCATTGCATAGTAATTAGTCGATATCATAACATACAATATATATGCATCCTTTTCATACCAAAACTGTAGAGGGTATTTTGAGATCTATTTCTTCTTGAATGGCAATCAGACTAATAGCAGTGCTACTGACAGAGGATGTTCCAGAAATGTCCCATAATAAGGTATGCACTCAAGGCTATGATATGGCTAAGCTGGAAGATGAAGGTCAACTTCACTAACTTGGTGGTCATCTTAGAAAAACTGTCTGTGAGACTGAATCCAATAGGTGATGAGACTTTGCTTACATTGGGTAACCTCATTAACTCCAATTATTTAAGCCATATTAAGCTCCTAGTCATGTTGATCCTCATTGTGCATGCCCACCAAGCACAATGACATCCTTAGTAACACTTCTCAACTTTTTGTATTTAATTGCAGGGAAACACAAATAACCTTTAAATGCAGTTCTGACTACACCACTTGAAAGAGCCAGAATAAAGATGTGCACCTCTGGTTCACAGTTAATGGTAAATGGTTAATGGACTCATGCTTGTATAGCACTTTTCCAGTCTAGCGACCACTCAAAGCACTTTGCAGTTATTCCTCACATTTACTGAGCATGGTGGATTAAGGCTGGATGCCCTTCCCTGATGCCGCGTGTTGGGATTGAGGCCGTAGTGCCCAATTTGAAGGCACACACTCTAGTGCTGAGCCACTTTAGCCCCAACAGTCTGTTTCTAGACATCAGATGGGAAGTTGCTTTTTTAAGATCTGAATTTACAATTGAGGAATATTGTTATTTTTTACTCTGGAGAACCGAGGTAGCTCATAGGTGCTTCAGGAAATGACAAGCCTGATGTTGTAGATTTGAACCCACCATGGGGTGTCAAGGAGGGCATCCAGTCCTAATCCCTCGAGCTCTATCCAAGTCCAACTCCACCTGCACAACGTGGGGACTAATCATTACACAGAAATGGACCTCCCATTTTTAGTTTTTACTCTTATTTTCAACCTTATTGTTGCAGCTGGTGACAGCCATTGGTGTAAGTCCACAAATATTGGGATATCATCCAGCAATTTACTTGTGCCCTTGTTCATATGCTTACTGGCTGTGTCAGGAATGGCATCCCACAAAATGTTGCCAAACTGTTGTGCAGATTGTCAAAACTATACTAGATAAATTAAGGCGCGGATTAATAACAGCCTCCATTGGTACTTTGCCCTCAATGGGTACTGATGAAACTGTAAAAACTGCTGTGACAACCCCTGAGAAACAGGAAACGAGCTGAAAGAAGATCAACCTTATTTTTTCCTGTGCCCTGTTAATTATGGATAATGGACATGAGCAGGGGCAGTGGAGGTAGATTTGCCAGAACAAAACAAGCTGATTAAGGGAGAGAAAGCTGCGTCATGAAGGGATGATGATGCTTTGCCTCTCAATTAGGTTGACTAGACTTTTTCCTTTATATATGCACTCCAGTGGATCAAATCTCCCCTCTATAATGACCAAGTCTGCTTCTTTGGAGGACCTTTCTTGGTTTTTAAAAAATGTTTTTTAAGGGACCATGTGCAGATTTTTGTATTAATGTCCTGATTTGATGTGCTACACCCTTCAAGATAATTCTTATCTCCAGACCCTGCATGTCTATTTTTGATGGTGGGAGGAAACTGGAGCACCTGGAGTAAACCCAGGCAGAAACGAGGAGAACATGCAAACTCCACACGGAAGACACCTGAGATTCGAACCAGGAACTTTTTGCTGTAAGGCAACAGTGCTAACCACTGTGTCATCGTGATGCCCAATACTTAGCATGCTTGGTAACTAGCCTTTTCTCATAGAATTTTTTTTCTCCAATTACTAAAAAAAGTCTATAAAACAAGATTAGATGAAATGGTGAATGATAGGAATTGATTTGAGTTTCAAGTTATCTTGTCAGCACTTCAAACTCACTGAAAGGGGGGGGTCGTATAGTCTGTATACAGAATTGAGTTGTTTCAAATTTCAAAACATGTATTTATTTTTTCCATTTAATCAGTACTTTATGGCCTCCTGGTCACCATATCTTTTATTTTGTCCAATTATTACAAAACTGTTAACCAAAAGAAAAGTTTCAAGTATATTTCTATTCCAAAGAGACAGTTGAGAAATAGGTGAAAATATTTCACATTGTGGGTTGGAACAGTTAGGAGCCACAGGGTTTTGTTCAATTTGAAGTGAAAGGACACTGCTTTGATTTCTCGCTGAGGCAGAAAATACCCTTGTACTGACTAAGATTGCTTGTTGAGTGCTTCCCCCCCCATGTGTATGTGTTTGTGTGTGTGTGTGTGTATATATGAATTTA
>OMLC01091666.1:0-12631 GCA_900302585.1 Regalecus glesne | reverse complement strand
CCATAGTTAGTGGGTCATAATTGGCTAAGCCTCACATGGGTATAGGGGTTAGGTTGGATAAAGTATTCTGGGTTCACTAGTGTCCCCCCCTGGGTCGTCCAGGCCTCTTGGTTAAGTGAAGGGAAAGTACTCTGCTTCATTCTCCTCTGACGGCCAAGCACTGTGCTTTCCCCACCAGACCATGATGTGTGGACTAGTGAGGGCTAGTGGTCATGTGACTTGGAGGAGACACATGCTACCACTTCCTCCTTCCTGTTGATGATCTAGAACAGGGGTGCTCAATAGGTCGATCGCGATCTACCAGTCGATCGCAAAGGTAGTGTGGGTAGATTGCATGGGATAACTATTTTCTAGACGGCCAATAGATCGCCATGAGATCTACCCACATCACTTTGCGTTCGACTGGTAGATCGCGATCGACCAATTGAGCACCCGTAGATCATTTTGACTTGATCATTTTATAAGTAGCTTGCATGCTAAAAAATGTGAGCACCCCTGTTCTAGAGGGTATCAAAGAGACTGACCCAGTATTAGACAACTCAGGGAAATCAGGTGGGGGAAAAATGGGGATAAAATTTCTTAATAATTAAAAAAAGATTTTTTTTTCTTTCAAGGGAGCTGTTCCTCATCCAAAACAAGGGTCTAACGAGAGGCTGTTGTGTTATTTGTAAAGCACACTGAGGCACATCTATAATTTGGGAAAATGGACTCGTACAAATAAAATCCACTTCACTTGACTTGTGGTTGTCTTTTCTTTGTTTGGTGTTTGGGGAATATGCCAACACACCAGCACCGGCGACGCCGTTTCATTGTGATTGCGATTTGGATCGATCCACCACTGCCGCACTTGCCATGTAATACCATCATAAAGTTACAGTATGTGAAGATGATAGACTTCCGAATTACAGCGATAATTACTGAACTCACCAATTCATGCTGGAGATCTGCCCCAGCTGTCAGACATCAGGCCTTTCAAAGACACTTCTGAAAAACTAGCACAAAACTCATGTGAGGATGAAATGTTGGAGGGAAATCACCATGATTTGCTGTGCATGCTTTTTGTGTATGAGTGTGTGTGTGTGTGTGTGTGTGTGTGTGTATTTGTCTGGGCATGTGTCTACGTGTGTGCACCTCAAATCCCTCTAATAGCTATTGGGCTATCCAGCACATCACTTATTGTTTCAAATGCCATCCATTTTGAGCGGAATGATTTTCTCAGGAAATGCACATTCAGTTCCTGACAAACAGCCATCTCTCTGCTGTTTTCCCATACACACACACTCATTCATATTCTTCCCTCTCACTCCCTCACTCTCCGTAACATTGGCCCGCGCAGTCTCACTCATCTTCTTCTCTGTATCTCCTTCAACCTCCCCGTTCAGTTCTTCTCCTTATACGAGACTGGCACAGGCAAAAGAAGTCCCTCTGTTAAAAAAACAACAACATAAAAACTAAAGATGATTTAGGAGCACATAGTTTTCTAATTACAAATTATACAGAAATTACATTTTGATCCAGATGCAAGGATAACATCCAGAGAGCGGACCTTCGTACCATCCACCCAAATATGCGCGGTGGAATTCATGCAGCAGCGTATGCGACCTTGCCGTCTCTCTTTGAACCTCAATCTCGCAATAAAAAGCTGCATTCACTGGAATCCAAAATAAATCCTCATTTTTTCCCCCTGACTTTATTTTCTGGCACTAAACAGTAAACAATAATAATGTGAAAAAAGCTGGTTGGAAGAAAGTCTTAGTGCGGGTGGAAAAAAAACAACCTCAACCCCTTAAGTCAGGGAGACACAGTTGTTCTTGTCATAATATTAAAAAGTGAAATGATCACACAAAAGCTGATCACAGTAACTAAGAGACTAATGAAACGTCCGAGACTGCTTGTTTGAAGACTTTCCAAACCTGCCGTGGTCCTCTCATCCCCGATGTCACTCCTCACACTTTACCCCATCCCTCCAGACCGTCCATTCTCCTTCTCTTGTTTTCCAGGAGCCCCAGGAGAGAGTGGACTTAAAGGAGAGGTGGGCCACAAAGGGAAGATGGGGCCTACTGGAAACCAAGGTATTGCAATACACGACAACATACATCATTTGTATCCATGTCTATAGCTCAGTCTTTCACTACCACACTCTCCAGAGTACTCACCAGTTTAGTTGAATTCGACTAAACAAAAGCAACATCCATTTTCATTATCGTGACTAATTGGGGACTTTTTCAACATATGCCTTGCAGTACTAAAACCAGGGAGTTCACTATGTGAAAACTATCTCTTTCATTTCCCGGCCAAAAAATTGGGATTTAAAAAAGGATGAATTTCAAGAGTGAGAAGGTTTGCCTTCAACGTGACTGACATACACACACACACCCATCCATCGTCGACCGCTTATCCGAAATCGGGTCGCGGGGGACCTGGAGCCTATCTCCGTTCTCATTGGGTGAAAGGCGGGGCACAACCTGTACAGGTCACCAGTCTATCACAGGGCAGAGCAGTTAGGGGAACAGTGTCTTGGTCAAGGACACCTCGACATGCTTCTCTGCAGGTGCGGGGATCAAACCTGCAACCTTCTGATCGCCAGACGACCGCTCTACCCACTGAGCCATGCCGCCCCTGCGGTCTAATGTATGCTTATATAATCCTGGGGCAATCCTATTTAGTCCGATGAGAGGAAGTCACGACATGGACACAGATTGTGTCCTTCTACTGTCCACTGAGGTTGAATTTATGATATAGTTTAAGCAAAACAAGCATGACAATAGAAAATAAATCCAATATGCAGCCAATAGCATAATAGTGCATAATAGTCACGCAGTCAATGAACATCAGTCATTATATGCAAGTCACGATGATTGATTACACACACAGTGTCAAGTATGATTCCATCCATCCATCCATCCATCCGTTGTCAACCACTTATCTCAAGATGGGTCATGGGGGAACTGGAGCCTATCTCAGTTCTCATTGGGTGAAAGGCTGGGACACACCCCTAAAGGGTCACCAGTCCATCACAGGACCGAGCCAGTAGGGGAACAGTGTCTAGGTCAAGGACACTTTGACACACTTCTCTGCAGGTGCGGGGCTCAAACCCGCAGCCTTCCAATTATGCCCGCTCTACCCACTGAGCCATGCCGCCCTTCAAGAATGATTCCCTTCAGTACAAATGAACAATGTGCTCGACAATCCAAATTAATCTCGTCCTATAAGCTAGGAAGACTGATGCAGCTGAAGAAAAGCATCTGACCTTATGGAGATGCAGCAGGCCTCAGCTAAGCGTGCAGTCTAGCCTGCTAACTAACTTCGTTAGTCAGCATTAAACGTGTCTACAAACGTAATACACAAATTATGTGCGATAATGGGCCTCATTCATCAATCCTCCCTGCATTCAAATGTGCTCCTACACTCATGGGGTTTTATTTTAGCTCGGAAGATTGTCTGGCAGAAGCAGAGCCTGATGGCTATTTGTAATTAATTCCCCATTACATCACCTAGCACATTTGATGAGGTATCACCCAAGCTTGCAAACACTTCAGTGTCAGCCAATTGGTGACTAAACTCAGGGGTTAGCAAGGTTGAACATCGGTCTCTTAGACAAACTTCAGGGGTAAAAAGTGAATAGAAATCCCAATGTGCATGTATGGACAAGAATGGCTGATGAATGAGGCTCATTGTTACACGATCGGAACTCGGAGCTACACCTCATTAATTGTGAGAAGTTAACAAGAAAAATTAGCAACACCTGCTAAAAGCGCTTGCATCACTGCTAGGAACCCAGTTACGACCCAGTGAGCTGCCCTCGCTACTCCTCACTGAGGAATCTGGCACACTCACACATCCATGTCATATTCAAAAATACTTTTCTGGGGTTTGTTTTGGTCCCAGGGCCATAAAGCCTTTCCTATCTGTAAAAGAAAAGTTTATTTTCTTGACCATTAAAAAAAAAACCGCATAACTGACACAGCGGGAAATATGGGGTTTTTGCAGGACTCTGAAGACTGTGAATGCTTAAAATATAATGTGATTGTAATGACAATAGGATGTCTGTTTAGGTAAATAGCAAAATGTTCCCTGGAACAGATTGTTTCCATCAGTGTATTAAATGTGCCCCCACTCTCCCCAACTGAGACTGCTCCTCTGCTGCCATTCAAACATAGAATTAGAATGGGCAGAAGTGACGGCCCCCCTTCAAATCAACTCTCGGCATATTCTGGAATTGGTGTACGTAAAGGGAAATTCCACAAAAAACAGCCGTTAACTAAAAACTTTCTGCTTTCTATATTTTTTTTGGTGTTATTTTTGTTTCAAACTTTATGCGATTGCCTCAAAAGGACATACGGAGTGGCGAACATAATGGGGGGGAAAATATTTCCCCAGTGCGCAGTTATCTCCCTGTGTCTGTATCAAACATCTCTGATTGAGTTCATTATTAAGGAGGTTAAATATGGGGGCAAGAATGTGACAATCCATACGATAGCAGTCCGTGATGTCACAGAATGATGGCCGGAATGGCAAATGGTAAACAGACTCGTTCATTTGGAGACCCTTTCTAGTCTAGGGACCACTCGAAGCCCTTTACAATGAACTTCTCACATTTACTGAACTATGCTAGATTTCGTTACCATGAGATCCCTTATCTGGAGACCCTGAAGAACCCATCAGATCAGGAGTTTCCTATTTTTATGAATGAGCGTCTTCCCCCAGGCAGTCAGAATCCTGAACACATTGTATCCCCTGCAAGCATACCCACTCCCTTTATGCACCCATGCAATGGTATTTAACACTGAATTCTTAATCTACGTATTGGCCCCTGTGAGACTGTGGGAATAGTGAAATTATGTCTGGTAACTCAGAAACTAGCAGCAATGGAAAAAATGAGAAAAAAACCCCAAGATGATTAATAGACTAGAAATATGAGGTAAATAAATGGGATAATATAGTGAGGTAGTGTCCTACATCAACGACATCAAATAAGGCACTTAGATGAGGCATCTCTGAAATGTGAAATGATAAAATGCACTTTCGCATGGCAAAGTTCTCAGTTCCCCAGAGCTACAGGAGGTTGGTTGGAGGGCGATGAGAGAGCTCTAGAGAAGAAACTGTTCTTCAACCTGCTAGCTCTCCCCTGACAGCAAGGGGACAGACTGTGACCCGGGTGGGTCGGGTCCCTACCCACCTTACCAACTCTCTCATGTAGATGGCTAGCATACATTGTACCCAAGTGTGGGGGGACAGCTCTTGCAATGATCCGTGTCGATTTTACCATCTGGAGCGAGTCCTTCTGGTTTTTGGCAGTACGGCTGGTGTATCCCGAAGTGGCACAGCAGGTGGGGATACTGTCTATGGTGCTTTATCAGAAACCAAGTGGGAAGATTGGCCTGTTGAACCCTCTGCTGAACTTTCTTCACCAGGTGGGAGGTGTTAAGGAACCGTAAGTGGTCTTTTGTTATATGGATTGCCAGGAATTTGATGTCGTTGCCCCTCTCCGCGTCATCACCATGTACGTTGAGAGTGGGCTGTGTGGTCTTTCTGGATCTCGTAAAGTCCACGATGATCTCCTTGGGTTTTTGTGTTCAGGACTAGATTTGCTGTCCGATCGTTAGATATCGGTCTGGCTATAGCGGTGTCGTCAGCGAACGTCACCCCATTGCTTTAGGAGTGGGCTGGGTAGCAGTCATGGGTGAGGAGAGTAAAGAGGAATGGGCTAAGAACACAGCCCTGCGGTCCACCTATGGTCAAGATGAGGGTTGAAGATGTGCACTTGCCCAATCGAACATTTTCTGGTCCCTTAGAGAGAGAAAAGTGTGGGAAAAGTCCATAGTCCATAAGCAGAGTGAGGTGGCGGATCTCAAGGTTTTGGAGTGTGTCGACCAGTTTATGGGGGATAATGGTATTAAAAGCAGACCTTAAGCCAATGAATGACATCCTACTGAGTGTGTTTGGGTGATCCAGGAGGGACGGGGCCATATGGAGCGTGATCGAGACGTCATCTTCCATAGATCCGTTTCCTCGATATGCACACTGGTAGGTGTCCAGATCAGTGGGAGAGTGACGACCTTGATAACACAAGTGAAGCCTGACACCTTGTCTGGTCCTGCTGCTTTACTGATATCTCTTTTCATCAGATTGGATCTGATGAAAGGTGTCTACTATGGGATGAGCACATCCTTGTCCTTAGTCGAGGTCATTTGAGTTCTCACTCTCCAGTTCTGTTGTCAAAGCGTGTAAAGAACTGATTGGGGGTGTTGGGGAGTTCCACATCATGGCTGATCTGTGAGGTGCTACTCTTGCGGCCCGTTATGGTTTTAACACCTCTCCACATGCTACGGGGTTATGGTTTTACTTTATTGGATATTTTACTGGATATTTTATTACAATGCTGATATTCATATTTGTTGTAACTCAAGTGCAACTGATTATTTTTTCCATCGAGTTTATCTTTTCTTATCCTAGACATACTGTCTATGTGTTTTGTACAGGGAGGAATAAGATTTTATTTTTGGTGTATACGAGTGCCCAAAAATAAAGGATTGAAGAATTCTATTGTCACTCTGGTTGTACAAGTACAGTCATGGGAAATTCTTTAGCTGGGAAACTGTTACAGTAACATGAGATGAAGACAAGATAACGATATATAATAATAGGCATGTGTATGTGTGTGTATACATACATGTACGTACATATGAAGCAATGTGTATAACAGAATAAGGTGCAAAATAGGTAAAGAGTAGAAATCGATCAGTCAAGTATCAAAAGTAATAATGGCGCATCATATATGATCAGTAATCAAAGATACTGCCCAGGTGTAAATCAGACATTGCAAAGTTGAAATTGTATTTGTGTACATGTTATTTATTAAGAAGTCTTATGGCCGGAGGAAACAAGCTGTTCCTCAGTCTACTGGTGTGTGCTTTGGGAGTCCTGTATGTCCTCGTTGAGGGCCGTGGGGAAAACAGGCTATCGTGTGGGTATGCTGAATCCTTGATGACCCGCAGGACTTCCTGAGACACTGCTAGGTCAGCTCCTGCAGACTGGGCAGCTCAGTGATGTGCTGGACCGTGTCCACAGCCCTACCCAGGACTTTGTGGGACTTGCTGGTACAGCTGCTGTACCAGGTGGTGAAGGAGCATGTCAGCAGGCTCTCTACGATACCCTGGTGGAGTCCCTGAGGATTTGGGACCTCGGGCCAATTTAGGTGCTTGAGGCCAGACAGATGCCGTTGGGCTTTTTTAACAACAGAGGTGATGTGGCTAGTCCATGTCAGTTCTCTGTTGATGTTAATTCCCCGATATTTGAAATTGTCCACTCTCCACCATGGTGCTGTTGATGGGGACAGCGATGTGAGTGTGCCCTTCTCTCCTGAAATCCACAATGACCTCCTTGGTTGAAGAGATGTTCAGTGAGAGGTGGTGGTCCTGGCACCACATTTCCATGGTGGTAACCTCCTCTCTGTGGGCCATTTCGGCGCGGAGGGAGATCAAGCCTTTGTCGTCACAAGTGTAGAGGGGAAACAAAAGAGGCCTTAAGACAAAGCCCTGTGGTACCCCCATAGTGAGAGTCAGTGGACAAAAGTTGTGGTTATCTACTCTTACCACCTGGAACTAGTCCGTCAGAAAGTCCAGTCACACAGTACCGTGTTCAGGCCCAGACCCTTGAGCTCATTAACAAGCTTTGAGAGCACCACAGTACCGAACACTGAGCTGTGGTCTATAAACAGCATCCTCACATAGGTGTCTTTCCCTTCCAGGTGTTAGAGGGCGGTGTGTAAGACATGGGTGATAGCATCCTCTGTAGCTCTATCTGGGCAGTATGCAAACTGCAAGGGGTCAAGGGTGGGGGGCTTGAGGAAGATAAGGGATTTAACCAATGTCTCAAAACACTTGATGGCTATGGAGTTGAGGAAAATCTTGAATCTTGATTTCCCTTCAACAGAAGTTATGATCATGATGTTGAGGAAACAAATACTAATCGAATCCATCATTTGGTGAGAATCTGCAAGGCAACAGGCACTTTGATTCTCTAATCTACTCGCATATCTGAAGCTGTTCAATTCCAGCATGATCAAACTTCTCTGGTAGCCATCTGAGTTGCGAAGAGGATTATTGGGACACTTGCATGCCCTTCTCTGTGTTTTGAATTCTGTGTGCATGTATCATGATTAATATCGGCAGTTAGGTTTCAAATGGCTTGAACAGAAGGGATAACATCATAGACCATAGAAGTGAGGTTGATGAACGAGTTCATGTGAAAAAAACGGCGAACAACTAAATCAATTGCAGTATCGTCTTGTGCATTTTGCCATTACGTCCTACAATTTCCCACTAACTATCTTGTAGAGGTTTATTTGATAATGGATGACTTTAAGGGCACCATGAAAATAACTCACGTCCTAGACACAAGTAACAACAGTCTGAATTTCATACAATTTGTCAACTTTTAGACAACCATGTCAGTTGCAATGTTGCATGTCTCTCATAAGTGTCTATAACGAAATATGTTCAACTGCCATTTACAATGATGATCTTTTTAGTCATCATGAATATTTGTCTGCCGCTTATGTTTATTTTATTCTACTCTGGTCGAGAGTGACCTGAATACCTAAATTATAAACATGCAAGACACCAACCTCAAATAAAATAATAGATACTGTTCACATTATCCAGGCACAATATTTTGACCTTCATTTTAGGAAAACAACCTCATGGTATGTTTGTATTGCTGCCCACTTCCCCTAAATCTGTAACTGCCAGTAGAGCGATGACAGGTTGCTCTGTTGTGGCCAACTGATTATTTTCAGAATAGCTCTACAGATTCTGGCACCAATTCATACTTACATGTCTACTTTTTTTTAAGTCTTGGTCTAAATTTTTTTTTTATCAGTTTATGTTTTCCCACTGGACAAAAAAAATGAAAGATTAAATCTTGATTATTTGGGTTAAAATAACATCCTTTGCCTGTGCAAGTACCTTTGAGTGTCTCTGGAATCATTTGGCTTTATCATGTATAGTGCTGCCATCTAGGTGCACCCCTTTGTCACTACATCACATAAGTGCATACAATTGATTTATGTACCACACTAAAGCCAACAATTTAAATTTCTATTTTTTAGCAATCACAAGCTGGCTATGCGTATTTCAATAGAATTAGAATGATGAAATGTTCACTAAGAAATAATCTGTTCCATGTAGGTGAAAAAGGTGATTCAGGCTTGGCTGGACTTACTGGATTAAAGGGAAAGGCAGGTGAGAGGGTTCACTATCAATCAACTTCATCAGTCCATCTGAATGCTATAGTCATAAAGTATTTAGCACAGATACATTAAATAAAAGATTACCATGAGCCTTTAACGGGCAATATTACACTCCTATCAAAAAGAAAAATAACATGTGTATATGAAAGACTAATACTCATATTAGTGATGGCCTAATATGTAATTGAAATGTTGGAATGGTCAAATACCCATTAATTTGATGGGTATGACAAGGAAGCTGTACACTGTAGGGCCTTGGAGAGTAAATCGAGATTAGGATATACATCCATGTATGTCTACAAACATTACTGAATACCTTAGACGCCAAATGATTTTGACAGGTATGAGGATGGTGGTTTGTCTATGCTTTCCTAAATAGGGCAGTAACTCATTACTGCCGTCCGGCATTGTCATTCGTGTTCTCCATCAGGGACCACATGTGACTGCAGCAGGTACAGGAAGGTGGTGGGACAGCTGGAGGTCAATGTAGGCAAGCTGAAGAACACTGTGAGATTTGTAAAGAACGGTAAGATCTCAACGGCATGGAAATCAATGTGGCGTCTATGTCTAGTCTGGCATTAGGAAGGCCGAAGAAAAAAAAAATCACTTTTAACATAAAAACAATGACATCCACTAAGCCTGCAGGTACCTCCTATCTGTGTTTGCCAAAGTCTTGGTCATACTCTAGCACTGTAATGGAAAATGTGACCGGTCAGATATATGTCTGATGGCTTAAAGGTTAACAGGAGGCCTAGAATGTTTTATTGAGCCAGGTGCCAGAGTGTGATTAACCACCAGTTATCTAAATCATTCAGCTGTTTTCTTACTGTGAAAATAATCTAACGGAGAAAATAAATCAGCATCCCAAATTAACTCATACATCATCATTCTTTACAGTCAGTACATGGACTTGTTCTTACGTAGCCCTTTTCGAGTCTAACGACCACTCAAAGCGCTTTACAATGAATGACATGAACCCACGACGCCTGACTCACAGGCGTGCGCTCTACCCGCTGAGCCACCGCTGCTAGTCGGTGGCCAGCTCTCAATTAAAAGTGCTGGCACATTAGTTTAAAACAGCAGGAGAAGATTGCGATGCATCCCATCGGCTTCTGAAAGCATCATTTGCCTAAATACCTGGTATGATGGAATACATCTTTAAGTGCAGTCTCGTTTGTAGCTCACCTCTTCTGCCTGCCAAGTGTCCTCCTGACCTCATCCTGCTGACTGTCACTCGGAGCTCCCCCTGCTTTACGGTCCATAAGTATAGGTCACCATCACTCCTATTTGTCCTGCTCAGTATTAAGCCTGCATAACAGCCACAGAAGATACAGGTTGCATTACCATCTACCGATTCTTACAGGTTTCCATTTACTCTTCTGTAACATCCCAAAAAGTCCTGAAAAACTCTCCACCCCATGCCCATCTGCTCTGTGACCATTCAGACGGAGTGAAGATCAGTACAAACCTATACGTGTCATCGCTGGCTTGTGTTAAGATATTTAGAAACTTGCTGTCCAACTCCAAGAAGCTGACTGAGAAGTTACATCTGGTCCACATTACAGAACTTTATTCTGATCATTTGGACATGGATATAACATTTATTTTTAAAATAGGCCCATGTTCTGACATTCATCCGAATGACTTAATCACCTTGTTGGGTAACTCGGGGCTGATTTCAGAGCTGATTAAGACATTCAGATGAATGTCAAAGCATCTTTATAATTTTGAAATTTATGATTAGATATTATTTAAAATTAGAGATTCAAAAAAAGATTCAAATTATTTGGATTTTTTTGGTCGCGACACAAATTTGCCATTGCGACCCCTACTGGCTACCAAGAGTGGTCACTAGAGTACAAAGCTCTGATTGCACTTTAAAGTAACCTTGAGTTACATAGCGTCTCTTTCATTCTCTTGTTATTCTCTGCTTGTGGGAAAGAGCGGAGTTGTTACTGTAATAGAAAAACACAGACTTTTAACTGCAGGCAGCGCGCAAAGAACTCACAAAATGTCAAGAGGTTACAGGTTTGATTCCCGGTCTTGCAGAAAGCATGCGGAGGTGTCCTTGAGCATGGTGCTGAACCCCTAACCGCTCCCCGAGAGCGCCACATGGCGACTGCTCACCGCTCCTATACAGTAGGATGGGTTAAATCCAGAGAACAAATTCTGCCAGCCTGTCTCATGTGGCAATAAACTGGGAAACAAACGTGTATGTGACCTAGCACGTGTAAGGCTGCAACTACAACACAGGACAGACAAGCACATCCTAATTTGGTCAGATCTGAGAGATTTCTTTGCATCCTTGTCTGTCCCTTCATGCAGGAAGTCTAATAAACATCACTGGCTAATATCCACCGCGAGATACAGATTCATTTGCACATTTCCACCGAACATGCACACAGGCAGCACTCTCTGCCTCGTCCATTATTTCTCCATCATGTCCTGTTATTCAACTGAGCATATCTTGGAGTCGGAGGTTAAAATCACATTAGGAACAGTCACCCTACACTGCAAATACGGGTGCTCTTGGAATTTGCTCCACTCTTTTCACTGCATTATCTATACTTGCTCTATCCAAGTGCTTCATATATGGTGCAGTTTGCCTGGAAATTCACTTTGCATGTAGAGCTTTTTGTGTGTGCGTGTGTGAAAAGACCCAAGGTAAATTCTCACGGAACTGCCAAATCATGCTCTCTCCAGTGATCCTAGGGTTGAGGGAGACCGAGGAGCACTACTACCTGCTGGTAAAGGAGCCAAGGAGGTTCAGAGAGGCTCTGGTGAACTGTAAGCTGAGGGGAGGCATCCTGGCCATGCCCAAGACCAGAGACACCAACCGCCTTCTAGCTGACTACGTCAGTCATGCTGGGCTTACCAGAGTTTACATTGGTTTGCGGGCCCTGGACAAAGGCATGGTGAGTCAAAGCGTATGATCTTGAGTCTGCAGGAAATCACTCAACCCAATATTTACGGAAAGAAAGTGACTTTCCGATGATCAATTTTTAGAGAAAGCCTCAGTCAGTCACATATATGTGTACACAGCAGAATACAGTGTGGCAACCATGACACACACACACATCCAGGAGGGCACATGAGAAGCTGCATGGGAAATTTGAATGGGTGGAGGAGTTGCCCTTAGTTTGAGCTTTTAGCCACATGGGTTAAATAAAGACCAAAGCGGATAACCCGTTGATTTATGATCGAGTCAGCTCAATCCTTATTTCCATCATTGGTAGAATAGCTTGCCTCCTCCCAACCTGAGTCAGCATGTACTATTCCACGGCAATAAATCTGTTCTTTCAGTTCCAATACATCCATCAGTCTCCTCATCCTGAGTCCTAGCTAGAGCCATGGGTGAGCCTGCAGGTGATGCAATCA
>OMLC01091665.1:0-13553 GCA_900302585.1 Regalecus glesne | reverse complement strand
ATGACTTCAAGCTGACCTACACACATGGAAAACACCTGATACTCACTGATGCACTCATGAGCAATGACAAGGGACAGTGTTAGTGCGACTGAAGATGATCAGAGCCATGTTCTACATGGTCAGACAGAAAGAAAGAAAGAAAGAAAGGATTCCCTTATCAGTCCCGCAAGGGGAAATTTGGATTTCTCTGCATTTTTGACCCAACCTATATTGTATAGGAGCAGTGAGCTGCCAACATATGGTGCTCGGGGAGCAGTTAGGGGTTCAGTGTCTTGCTCAAGGACACCTCAACATGCTGTATGCAGGACCGGGGATCGATCCTGCAACCTTCCGATTGCCAGACGACCGCTGTACCCACTGAGCTATGCCGCCCCATGTAAGGTCACTGCTCAGGGTACATGATGTGCTGCCTTCAGGACAGGTGACAGACTGGCCTACAGGAATGTCCCAGTGAGAACTGAAAAAGGGTATTAAAGTAGCTAAACACAGGTATGACAAGTATATTGAATAGCAATTTGAAAACAATAACCCCCATAGGATCTGGAGAGAAATGTGGTGACTAGCTAGTAGGGCTAGTAAGGCTTAAATCCAATACCATTGTCCCTGTGTTCAAAAAGACAGCAGTTAAAAGTGTCAACTGACTCATTTTCATATAGTGCTTTTCTGTCTATTGACTACTCAGAGCTTTTTAATGAATACCATGGCTATCACCCTGTTGCTCTACCACCTGTTGTTATGAAGGGCTTTGAGAGGCTTGCACTATTTCACATCAATAGCATCACTCCCACCGATCTGGAGAGCCATCAGTTTGCTTATAAAGGCAAGTCTATGGAGGAGTCTTGGTCACATTTCATACAGTCACGTCCCACCTGGAATACCCAAATACATATGTTTAGGTAGGATGCTACCTGTTGACTTTAGGCCCACTTTCAATATTATTGTCCCCATAAACTGGTAAACAAATGCAAAAACCTGGGATCAGGCACGTCACTCTGCTTATGGATAATGGACTCTCACTCAAACTATTGAAATGGGCATCCTGAACACAGGTGCAGTGCAGGAATGTGTGCTTACTCAATTCCTCTTCACTCTCTTCACCCATGAGTGCACCCATGACTCACAAACGTTTGTCTGTATTCATTGCCATACTTAAATCGGCCATTTCCAACAATACAGTTGGGGCCACTGCTGGAAGCTGTCCTACCACCTGGTATGCACTTTACTCCTGTACAGCCTTTTCGATATCCATATCCAGATGGGGCCACCACACATGGCTTTTTGTTAGAGCTTTGATGCAGCAAATACCTGGATGTACCTGGTGAAAGTCATGCAGCAGCTATGTTCTGTGAACTGTTGGGACAATCAGTTCAGTTCTGTATGTATAGAACAGCTTTAGTATCTCATCAATTAAGTGGTTTGGCCGTCCAGTCAGTGAGCTCCTTCACTCGGCTGATACCTGATATCTGTGCTTGTGCTCTGTCACTGGCTTTTACAGGTAACTCCATAATTGAGATGTAGAAGACTTGTCCATCTTCTATCATGTTGTCACTGTTTTGTCTCAGCAGCCTGGAAAGGGCATCTACATTTGCAGATGTGCAGTGCACATCATCATCTCAGTCAGCTCAAACTGAAGGCGTCACCTATTTGAAAGACAAAACGATTCTGAATTAACACAAAGAAGAGGTGAATTGGTTCAATTGGAACTCAGAAGTTTATTCAAAAATCGTTTTTGTCACTCAAACAGATGACATCTTTAGTCTGAGCAGATTGTGAGCACCCAGTAAACAGTACATTGATACCACACAACAATAGGCTGGTTTCATATGCAAGTTATCAACTGCACATTCAGTTGCAATGAGCACCATTCACAAAGGATTGGGGAATATTTACAATCACGGTATTGTAAGACGTACAGATGTACTCTCAGGCCACCACCCCTGTTCAACAATGGTCATTCCCTCTTGACATAAATGGCCTCTTTAACCCCCTTTCAAACCAGCGCTCCTCCCTATCAAGGATGTGAACATCATCTTGAAAGAGAGGCCACTAGCCTGAAGATGGGTGTAGACCGCAGAGTCCTGGCCTGACGTGTTGGCTCTCCTGTCCTTATCTGCTCAGACTGAAGATGTCACCTGTTTGAGTGACGAAACGTTTGCTGAATAAACTTCTGAGTTCCAGTTGAACCGATTCACCTCCTTTTTTCTGATTCCCTTTCCTGGATTATTGAGCATGCATCAAGATTCTGAAAAACTTGATCCAGTTAGATTGATTTACCTCTTTGTGATAGGGGGAGGAGTTCCTGTAGTTAGAGGTGGAAGATAGTGAGTGCTGTGAGAGGAGGAGACAGGAGTCAGCTTGGGTGTAATCGAGGGAGCTAGTAGGATAGCCTGTCTGAATTTGTTGTGTTGGGAATTCCTTCCAACCCAATTAAGTATGTACTGCAAGGCAATAAATCTTTCCTTTTTGGTTCAAATATATCTGCTCATCTCGTCCTTGAGTCCGCTGTATCACCACGGGCGAAACCCGCTAACGTTATAGTATCAAAAGTAAGAAAAAGAACAATAAAAACTTATAAGAATAAAACAAAATAATAATTATAATAAAATGGAATTAACAATTTGGGATTGGCTCTAGCATGACTCCACGACCTGATTTTGGATAAGCGGTTGGCTATGGATGCATCGACTTAACAAACTTACAAAATAAACTCAAAAACCAAATTATCATGAAAAATACTGATTGAATTGAATACAAGGTGTTAAAAAAAGAGTAGGATGAATTACTTGCTAATATGTTTTTACCCCATAACATGTAGCATTTTATATGTCTGTAGCATTACCTCACCGAACGTAAAAGATTGCTCATTAATTTAATAGGCATATCAATTTTCGGTTTTACTGTACACAATTAAATTTAAAAAAGCACCGCGCTTGTAAAATTAGTGTGTCTCTTAAAGCAATACATTGTTAAAAGGAAGCCACGCCAATAAAGAGATAAAGATAGCAGATTTAAGATTGTTTTTTACAATTTACAACTGAGATATCTTCTGACGTCACATCAACTGACTAGCATGGAGAATGCTCTCATAACTTTTTTAACATAATATTGTTTTTTTTTCAGATATGACTGTATCATTGAATTTGAATGGATTAAGTAGCTGTCTGAGACATCAAGCCTCGCGTTGTTTCATGAAAACACCCTGACGTTCGCGGGACTTTGGAAACTACGTCTCATTTGTGCGCACCAATTGATCCCCACCACGGAAATGGTTCTCGCACTGGAATAGCCTCGGCCTGAATTTACTTTTGGGGTTGTTAATCAATCCAAAGACCCTAGACGTATTGGAATTTTACTTGTGCATCCTGTAGGATTAGATTATGAAAAAGGAGACAAGGGTATTAAAGAATCACCAAGGAGAAAATATTGGCTTTAATACAGCTGTCATCATCTCCAGACAGGTAACGTTATTTGCTAGCTGCACATTGCATTACATCAGTTAGCGCTAGTGGGTAATAAGCTAATGCATTCGTGATAACCTGGAGGTCCCCAAACGTTTTTAGTTTCAGGATTTACTTATTGTGAATACCCGTTATTTTGCATGATTTTAACGACTATCTCTACACCTTTGTCAATGAGTGAATCTAAAAAAAGGCAACATAAACGCACTCTAACGTCATTTAATGTTGGGTAATGCTATGTGCTAGCCACCCTCGCAATGCAATTTATTCGCAAACGAAACGGCACCTCGATCTGCTAGCGGTTGGCTAATTCCTCTATCAACTCATTATATGAATGTTGGCAGGATTCTTCAACGATCAGCTCCATAAAACCAAGTGTCAACTCATCCCCGATGTCTTTTACAAACTTTAAAAATTTCTCCAGCACATAGCCCGTGCCATTATAATCCTACATGACCTTGCATGCCAATTTCAACTGGACAATTTACTTATCCAACTACCCTTAATCTATTCCGCCAGTATAGCTCATATTCAGTATATACTAGAATTAATGCTAGTCAACGTATATTCACGTTTTTATCGTTGGCAGTCATACCGCCAATTAACGGAGATTACAGTGCGCAAACTTTTGTTTACGTTAGCTGCGCGAAGATAGCGCCACGCTAACGCCTGCTGTCAATGGGAGTTAGCCACTGTATGCTATAGATAACTAATGGGGAGTTAATGTTTAACAATTCTTCAAATGGTGCTGTGTCCCCCTCGTATTTTACATTGTTTTAGCACATCTCTGACCCGAATCTCACCGAGCCCCGTGAAACGATTATATCACGATTTATTGTACTCTAACGAATGGAAGCAGCTAGACACATCCATGTGACAGCGATATAGTCTGGGCAGGAGGATTAGATTCAACGATATTAGCTAACCCTTGTGAATTTGGATGACTGTCTGATAAAGTAGTTATAAGTAATCCAATCAGGTCCACCGTCATTAGAGTAATTGACTTGTTTATTGATTGGGAAGACGTCACTATATATCCAGATTCATATGACATGTGGCTACCCGGTGGAAGGGATTGCGCGGGAGCTCGCTTGAATCTGATGTTTTTTCCACTTTGGTTACAGGGGGCAGTGTTGAGTCTGTAAACCTCATCGGCAAAGTCAAAACTCCTTTGAGTAGGCTCTGAACTAGGGCTATTTCATATCATGTTGTTTCGTTGTGACGCAAAACTGTCCGGTGTTTGTGCAGATTGCATTAATAAATTACTCTTATTGCCTTTGTACCCGGGAAGCTAAAACGTGGGACATAATCGTATCACGTATAACGGACCAAAAAGCTCGGGAAGCTTTTCTTAAATTTACAGTAACGTTACTAGTGTGGTTGTCAGGTTGTCATCTCCAATTCTCCACCGCTGTCTGTCTCTCTTGTTTGGAGTGACCGATCCACACTCTTGGTGAAGCCGATGAGACAAGCAATTAACTGTGCAAATGCAGTAGAGACTATTTATTTGTATGTTTACTTAATTCAGCTCAGTTTGAGAGTTTCTACTACGTTTTTGCTGTCATTTATGGTCATACTTGAGATTCAGCAAGGTTTATGCTTCCCCTCCACACAGACAATTTGTGCCAAGCTGTGGGGCATGCAACAGAAATGATTTATTTATTCAATTTACTGAAAATGTGTGACATGGTTATATGTATTGTTATCGTGATATGAAATTACCTATGTTGGGATATATGCTTTGATTCATATCCCTATTCATAGCTGTACTTTAAACATGTCTTTCCACCATATACCATGCTGACTGAGATGCTGTTGTCTTGTAGAACTAGTGCAGTCACATCTTTGGGTTGTACCAATAGTAAGTGGCATAGATCAAGCTGCGATTTACCTGTTTTATGAAATACAACACAACACTCAGGCTGCTTTAGTTAAAATCCCAAAAGGCAAAAAATATAACTGACAACTCTTTCACAAACCTTTTAACTAGAAGTAGACACAGACTTGTGCAGCACATTAAAGTGATTAGTTTGCTGCTTGGTGGAGGTTATGACCACATCTAACTTTTCAGGCTCATTGGTGAGTTTCCTAAAAATATGAAAAAGAAAATGATTGTCATGACCAGAACCTTTTTCCCTCGGGTCATTTGTGTAGTCTCTCCGTTTTGGCTTCCGCGTCATTAAATCCATCTGACGTACTGCAGCTGTTATGTTAGGCTTGGCATGCTGTTAAAACTGCTGACAACTGGGGCTACAACAGAACTAAATGCTCTCTTGTGTAGTCACTCAGCACAGCAGAAACAGCTGTGAGAGATCTTTTAAGATAGAGCAAAGGGTTTCACACCATGTTAATGTTTAGACCAAAACCCCAGTTATAGCAAATGATTGGTTTAAACATGTGATACGCTTTATTTTTGACAAATCAAATAACATAATGTAATATATTTTTCCAGTCAATTCTAAATCACAGTACCTCCTCTTGTTGCTTTTAAATTGTGAATTATTGTTGTAAACAAATAAGGTGCGCAACTGGCTCAAGCATCTTCGGGCCAGATTATATCAACAAGTGAGCTGAAAATGAAGGACAAATCTGTCTCTGGAGAAGGAAGTCTGTAAACTGTGTTATTAATTCTCTATATAACTGGCAGTACAAAGAATACTTGGACATGACAGGGAGTCAATTGATTAACCTAGAGTAGATTAGAGTATTAGAAACCCTGCTTGGCTTAGTTTCTCCAGCTGCCAACTGCCGTCACAATATGTCATTTAACAGCCAGATATGTTTTTCCCATTGCCTCTCTTAAGATACAGAGCTGATATGGAACAAATTGTAGATGTCTTCCATTTGTTATCGAAGAGAGAGATAATGTTGTCCATTTAAGACACGCTACTTGCTTTCAAGCTAACAAGAACAGAAACGGAGCATTAATCCATTTTCTTAAATCTTCTTACTCAGACGCATACAGGAAATTCAAGTAATTTTAGAGTACATGTGTATTGCTAATGGTCTTAAGCCTGGAAGGCCTATGTGGGTTTTGTTTACTTTTTACAGCCTGTCTAAAAACAACAATGGACAAAAATAAAGAAGTTGACATGTATCATCATGTCAGAGAAATGCACATAATAGATGAATAGATTTGCTATGCTTTCATTTAAGATTTGTGGTTTTTGTTCATGAATTGGGTTCATGCCCTGCCTCTGAGTGTAGCTATTCTGCAGTCAGAAACTAGAAGTTGCTCTTAATAGTAAGTCAGTTGTGTACTCAGAACATTTTTGTATGACTGTATTCCCTATTCTGTTTCTGTTTACTTCAAAGAAAAATTAAACTTGAGTTGGCTTGTAGAGGCATCTACCTCTAGTTTCTTTTTATTACTACATTAACACATTTCACTGCCCAGTGCTTGGTATTTTGCACATACAGGTGTTTAAGTGAATGTCTTGTTAAATACTGAAACCGCAATAAAATTAGTAACCAACCTTTACTTTCTGCTATGTACTGTTTTTCTCTTCCTCTTGGTGATCATTTGGTGTTTATGATATGTCTTCACTTTTTTATTATTTGCAGTGAAAGATGCTTGACTTGACTGCCCAGGTCACTAGCAGCTTTCTACCTTTCCCAGGGGTGACTATAGATGCCCTGGGGGAAGATGATATCATTCTGGAATCTGTGCTACATGGGAAGTTCACCATTGGTAAGTATAAATTTACTTAAATTTACTATACATTTATTAATTAGGCAGGTTAAATGTAACACTCATCCTGCAAAGCACTGATACCATGTTTGGTTGTGAGAAAAGAAATAAAATTTAAAAATCACAGCTGAACTTAGTGATGCCCAAATTGTATCCTTATGTGTGTGTGCGCGCGTATGCGTGTTTAGGTCGAAGTGGCCTGGCCTGGTTGGCCTGCGGCCCCCAGCTGGAAGTGGTCCATGCAGTGACAGGGGAACGGCTGTCTGCCTATTGCTTCAGTGGAGGAGGGGAGCACCCACCTAGCATCCTCGCGGCCAGGGATTTCAGCTGGCTTAAGAGGTCTGTACCTTATCTTAATTTCTACAGTACTTAAAGGTCTAGATACACACTGTGAATTCACACATCAATTTCCCTGATGTCATCAAATTGTTGATCATGAATGATAGTTGGCTGTCTTTGTTCGTTCAATGTGATGTGGTTAAGGACATCAGATGGTGTGCTGATCTACAGAGTCATAGGATCGGATTATGTTTTAGTCGTGTCAGGTTATATTTGCCATGATGGTGTTGTGTTACAGGGGAAACAATGATAAAAGCTTTGGCTAGAACACCATCTTGGTGAGTGACAAGGCATAGCATGGTAGAAAATGATAAGTAGAAATTGTAATTAGCGGGGGGGCCGGGCCTCCTGTGGCATGCAATTTTTTTCCATCAGGCCATGTTTATTACTCATGAATCAGATCCAGAGCGGGTTTGCCATTGGCTGATGTAGATCATGATGTTACCATTGATGTCATGTGACAGTAGACATGCTTAAGATCACAGCATTACAAGGGAATGTATTAAGATTTTACTTTTTCATGTCACACAGTGTAATGTATACTAAATGTGAGATCAGCTTGGGCGATTGGCTGAATATATCTGCAATTTGGTTTTTTGGGGGGGGTTGTCAGTTTTATTTTGCTAATGTTCGGCCTTTTTGAGAATTACATTTGGTAAATAACTAAAATCTAGAGCACAACTTAAAGCATTTGTGAATAGGAACTTGGAGTTGGAGTTGGGCTATAATTATGCACATTATTGATGCCCTGATTTCTGACGAGTCTCTCGAAACAGGGGAGTGGCTACTATAGCTGTTGGCTGTTTCTGGTTGGGATTGGCACAGTGGATCATTCATCTCCATATCTTTCTGTCTTCTGCATCTTCCCCTGTCACACCGGCCACCTCCATGTCCTCCCTCATCACATCCATAAACCTCCCATTTGGTCTTCTTCTTTTCCCTTGCCTGGCACCTCCATATTCAGGATCCATTCTAAAATACTGGGACTGTTGTTACTTGCTACTGCAGCCTCTTGAAAGATCGTTCCACATTCTACATATGATGAGAGTTAGCCTAGTAGTTAGAGCTGATATACGTATTTGCATTCTAAATGTTCATTAATTACCACTGTCACTATGAAGGAGATTATCATTATTATTAATATATATTTTGTAATTCCATTATGGGGGGGCGGCATAGCTCAGTGGGTAGAGCGGTCGTCTGGCAATCGGAAGGTTGCAGGTTCGATCCCCGGTCCTGCATACAGCATGTCGAGGTGTCCTTGAGCAAGACACTGAACCCCTAACTGCTCCCTGAGCGCCATATGTTGGCAGCTCACTGCTCCTATACAATATAGGTTGGGTCAAAAATGCAGAGAAATCCAAATTTCCCCTTGCGGGACTGATAAGGGAATCCTTTTTAAAAAATATATATAATTCTGTTATCGTCTTAGTGTTGTGTGTTATAAATTGTGTTTTATTCCGATACATATCATCCATTGCACAGCTGTCCATCTTGGGAGACTTATCGGGGAGACATTTCAATTAAATTATGTTTTCACATCGATGCTCATGCAAATTGGCAGTGTTAGATTTTTTTGCCGGCAGTACTTGTTTGCAAAGATGGCAAAATGCTTAATTTCAGCCCTTCACCTTGCCGGTTGTGTCCAGTTTAAAACCATAATAATCTTAAATAGGGGATTTTGTATACTTTTTCTTGATGACCTCTTCCTATGATTGCATTTGCTGTAAATGACCAATGGGTGTGTGTAGGCAGGTGGGGTATATATCAGCAATCACTGATTGTTGTGTAGATCAAGACCAGTTGGAACATTTCAAAATATTGCCTGACCCTAGTTCAAGACAGCCAAATGGCCAAATGTGTGAGGGCCTAAACTCTGTTTGCAGCAGCTTGTTGATGGCATAAATGAAATCCACAAAAGGATTATTAGAGAGTGTTATGGGAAAGTGGATAGATTGATGGGTATTTCACTTCATCTGATTAGCTTTTAAAAAAGCTGCTTAAAGTGTAATTGCTAATGATGGCTTTATTGTTCACTGAAATGATTTACAATGACTCAATCATAATAATGTTATAAATATTTCATTTTAATAGATCTGGGTTGCTGGTGGGCTTGGAGGAAGCAGAGGGGAGCATGCTGTGTCTCTATGACTTGGGCCTTTCTCGTGTGGTCAAAGCTGTGGTTATTCCAGGCAGGGTAAGTTTTCTATCTTTCAGGATCTTCTGTCTTGTTCTCTAACTGAGATGAGTTGAAGCAAAATTATGGATCATATGCAAGACCAATAGATTTTTGAAATGAATTTGTAAAATGAATTCATAAGATAAGAGATAATTTATGATATGTATAATCAAAATAGTTTTATGAATGCATTGTTGGGATTGACTCATTAGCTGACAAAAAACAGTATCATATTGATATAGGTGGCACATTTTGACTAGTAAAATTACAGTAACACAATTGAAGAGTTACATTTTTTAAATTGGAATAAATGAAGGATATCTTTGTCTATTACTGCTGGGGAATTAGCGGGTGTGCATTCGTGATTAGCAGGTGAGCCAGTTACTAACTGCTACAGTGGGCGAAAAACCCATTTTAATAATATTTATAATAATAATAATTGATGATATTATGTATAAAGCATTATTACAAGTATTATAAAATGCCTTTTATAACAATGATAAATCACTGTGTAACGGAAAGTGATTATTGAAGTTGAAATAAGGAACAAAAGTGCTAATGGTCATTACAGTGGACAAACAATAAGAACATGGAAATTATTTCTTTCTTCATAGAGCTCAATCTTAAATATTTTTGATTGTAATAGTTTTTCGTGAAATGAAACAAATTTGCTAACCTGAGCTTTAAGGGAAGCATATTCTGAAGACGAGGAGTCCAGCAGAAAAGGTTGCTTACTTTTAGACTTGAATGTGGACATGGGGACAGCAAGAGAAGTCTGAACTGAGGACCTCAGGCTGTTTTTCGGTTTGCAAGATGTTGACAGTTAGAAAATGTACCAGTGGTCAACCATAATGTTTTTTCCCAGGGCCATTACTGATTGTTTGTAATCAAGGAGTTCAATGACCAATAATGGGACCTGATATTTATTTTCATTTATGTGAACATTTCAGTGTTAAAATTTGCTGTAATTCAAACTTGAACATAGAACATTTCTTTAAATTAACATATTAATTGAATACTTGGAAAAGATAGAGAATTTGAGCATTATTATGAGGCAACATTGCTCAGGAGATAAGGCGGTTGTTAAGCAATTGGAAGATTAGTGGTTTGATTGCAAGTTCCTTCAGAAAGCATTTTGAAGGTTCCTTGAGCAACATAATGAACCCCTTATTACTTAGGACAAACAGAAAATTAGCCTAGTGGCTAAATTAGTCATATTTTCATTCTAAATCTTCTTTAATATGCACTACCCATATAAAGAAGATTATATTATCGAATGGGCACCTTCTTCAAGTGATGTTCCCTCATATTAGGCCACACCACCTGACAAAGGCTCAACAGTGCATTCCATCATTCTGGAACCACCTCTCCAAAGCTATTTTTAGTATACTCAACAAACCAAGAGCAATTTCAACTAAAGGGTACAACGAATAAAGCTTTCTGCACCACAATATGCTTACGCTTGTTAATATTCATCAAGTTAAGTACTTTTTATCAGAGTATTCTGGCACCAAAATGGGTAGTAAATCAGAAACATGACATTATTTATCTGTTGGTCTATAGTTTTGATTTATTTTCCCTGTTCTTTGTGTGTCACACAGATTACAGCCATTGAGCCCTTGGTGAGTTATGGTGGAGCCAGCACCTCCACCCAGCACCTCCACCAGAGCCTACGTTGGTTCTTTGGCATTGCAGCTGTAGTAACGGATATCGGCCATGTTCTACTGGTTGACCTCTACCTTGATGATCTCTCCTGCAATCAGAGTGAACTAGAAGCATCAGGTAAAGTGCGTGCGTGCGTGCGTGTGTGCGCGCGCTGTTTGCCCTATTCTCTTTTCTCATTTCTTGAAGGGGATAAGGAGCAGGTGGTGAAAAACACAATTTTACTTTGTCTATCTTTACCTGCACTTCTTATAATAGACCTGGAGGTGGTGACAAAGTCTCCTGCAGATATCCCCAGATTGAGAGACGTTAGTAGCAGGCAGGGCAGGCACCTATGTCTCCAGCTCAATGGGCCCACTGGAACAGGAGTCACAGCCTTACAGTACATCCCTCGGACCAATCAGCTGGCTGTGGGCTTTTCAGATGGATACCTGCAGCTGTGGAACTTGAAGACACTCGAAAACGAGTGAGTATTTATCTTTACTTCAATATTTTCTTTTAGCAAAGGATGTACAGCAGCAATTACCAATCAAATGCTGTTGATTTTACTAATAAATGCCATGTCTATGTTTGGGTGTTGTTTATATTTGAACTGGTATGAGTCTTAGGAATTTAGTAAAAGTACCCAGCAGTGCCTCTTTTTTGGTACTTTGGCTGTGGTATGGTCAACATAGTCGAATTCGGTCATCTGGACATATGTTTAAAACAAGACATGAGTACATTTCAATATTCAGTTGAATGTTGAAACGTACTCATGTTTTGTTTAAACATATGTCTAGATGACCTGATGGAACTATTTTGACCTTGTTGATTACCTGGATTATTGAGCCTGAAAAGATGTTTTTTTCTATACCTGTGGTAGAGTACGTGTCAGGCAATGGCAAGCCGGATATCATGGGTTTGATCCCACCCCGGAGTGTCACAAAGGGCATCTCTCACACTATCTAGGTCCATGTCCACTACAGCAATGTGGGAACTAATCACGACACGTAAAATGGACCTCTCTCACACTGTAATGACAAAAGTGTAATTCCAGTTGTAAAAAAACAGCTAAACAAGCCTGAAACTGTCCTGACCTATGGCACACCCTCTGAGTGTAGTTTTAAATCTATCATTTTTTAAAAGAGTATCCCTTTTTTATCCTCATGAAATTTCCCAAGTTCCCTATTGCTGGATCTGTCACTTTGGTACCCCTCTAGAATGTCGACAGGAAGGAGGAAGCCCTAGTGTGTCTCCTCCAAGTGACGTGACGAATAGCCCTCGCTACTTCACACATCGTGGTCTTGCGGGGAAACCATAGTGCTTGGCTATCGGAGGAGAAAAAGCGAGTGTACTTTCCGTTCACTTAACTGAGTGCTCGGACCCAGAGGAGGAAACTGATGAACCTAGAATCCTTTATCCAACCCAACCCCTATAATCATGTGAGGCTTGTCCAATTATTCCCTATTAACTATGGACCTCCAACCGTGGTTGGATATGGTGCAGCCGGGATACGAACACCCAACTGCATGACGCAGAGACATTGCCTTAACCCCCTACACATCCGAAGGCACCACCCTCCGAGTGTAGTTAGCAGTTGTTGAAAAAAATCGAAGGACAAATGACAGACAGACAGACTCCTTCTATCCATTTTCAATTGATGGATGGCTCCATTTTAGTAAGATTCATATTATTCTGATGAATTTTGAACAATAATGAGCATGTTTACTAAGTGTCCCTCTCAGGTTGTCCATTGAGTGAGAGGTCAGTTTGTGGAATATAGCCCACAATCCTGCCACCATGGGCTAAATAAGTTAGCTTTGCTTTTAGCAATTTCAGTATTTAGATGCTTCATGGATTTTTTTGGGGAAAATTATTATTATTTCAACTTTTTACATTTTATTTATTTTGCACAAACATTTGTAGGTATCACTCCCAGTTGGAAGGCGGAAGGGTTCCTGTGTATGCCTTTACCTTCCAGGAGCCAGAGAATGACCCCAGGAACTGTTGCTACCTCTGGGCTGTCCAGTCTGCCCAGGACCTGTGAGACACAATACTTTCTTGTTGTTTTGACACGTACAACACAAAATGACACATGAAAAAGAATCAACAGTCTCAATCTCTAAGATCTATTCTTGCATTATTCTATCATATTATCTATATAATCTATTCATGTGATTATATGGCTAGGTAAAGATTAATCTCTTCTTGGGTTAATAATTAAAGTTGGTTTTTAAATCAGTAT
>OMLC01091661.1:0-19522 GCA_900302585.1 Regalecus glesne | reverse complement strand
GTGAGACCAGATATTGTTATACTGTGATATAACTTAAAATGTGCCTTTCTCTCCTCTTAGAGGCTACATTACAGTAAAGTGGGGCAGTTTTTGAACTTATTCAACTATTTTTGGAAATGAAAAGAAGGCCATATTATTTGGTCATTGTATTTGTACAATGAAATTTGTCTTCTGTATTCAACCATTCCTATTATATTGGGGCAGTGGGCAGCTGCAGTACCTGGCAGTTAAGGGTTCAGTATCTTGCACAAGGACACTTCAACATGCTTTCTGGAGGAGCTGGGGATTAAACATGCAACTGTCTGATTGCCAGATGATCTGTTCTACCTCCTGAACCATACTACCCCTAGCAGGGGGAAATGATCCATCCATCCATCATCAGTGGCTAATCCAAAGTCAGGTTGTGGAACTGCTGGAGCCTATCCCAGCACTCATTGGGCAGAAACTCAACACCTGAGACAGGTCGCTATTCTATCACAAGACTGGCTTGGGGATTAAGGCTGGATAAGTTTTCTAAATGTTCTTGTGAAAGTACAGTCACTGTCTATTGCTGCTATATAATATTTAACTTTGTCAGTATTGTCCAGCACTGGTTCTTGTGCATTTATATGTTCTTATGGGCATGTGCTCAGCAAGTGATGAGCAATTATCTCAAATTTTATTTTATTTCAAACTGAACAGACCTTACTTAATCTCAATAACTGTGGATATCAGAGCTCCCCTCAAATGTAACACACACCAAGGAAAATGAGCCAGGTTTTTATCCAAATATCAAGTGAATCTTAAGCAAAATTGTAAAAAGGGAGACAGCACATAGAACATGAATGAGGTCAATATTACATGTCTTGATTAGTGCCCAGATTGTGTGGATACACACAGACTTAGAGGGAGCATAGGGGATGTAGGCCAGACACCCTTCCTTATGCCCTGCGGTGGGTTTTAACCCACAGCATATTGCTCGTCAGTTCCTGAAGCGTGCTCTGCAAAGCATATATCCTTCCTGGCTTTTAGACAGTTTCCTTCTTATTTCACATCTGCTTTTCCACTTCAAGCACATGCACACAAACCAGACAACAAATTAATTCCATTCATCATCAACCGCTTATCCAAAATTGGGTCGCGGGGGAACTGGTGCCTATCTCGGTCCTCATTGGGCGAAAGGCGGGGTACACCCTGTATAGGTCACCAATCTATCACAGGGCAGAGCAGTTGGGGGAACAGTGTGTTGCTCAAAGACAGCTCTACACGCTTCTCTGCAGGTGCGGGGATCAAACCTGCAGCTTTCCGATCGCCAGACAACCGCTCTACCCACTGAGCCATGCCACCCCTTCCAGACAACAGATTGATGATCTCAAACTTTGTCTCTCACACAAACACACACACTATACTATGAGATCAGGACCACATCATTTCTTCAGTGGATCTGCTGTCTATGAGCCTGTGTCGACATTTTTTTTCTTGCACAATGTATTAGGGCAACAGCACTCCTGTTATTAAGTTATTCAAGCCAAGTAACAAGTGGTGTCTGTGTCCTCGGCACATCTAAATGAAAAATAGATTTCATTATGTTCCCAATGCCTGAAATAAAATCTTGAGGAAGATTAATATTGAGAATCATTTTGCCCTGAAGACAGATAGACGCATGCATATAAATGTGTCTCAACATTCAGGTGAATTGTTATTGAGAACAAATCAGTCTTAATGGAATTGAGACTGATTTATTTCAGATGAGGAGCGGCCTGTATTTATAGCAATGCCATAAGACTATGGCATTGCTCAGGAGGTAGGGTGGTCATCTAGTAATTGGAAGATTGGTGGTTCAGTCTCCAGATCCTACAGAATGCATGTTGAAGTGTCTTTGAGCAGGACACTGAGCCCCTAACTGTTTGAGCTCTGCAACGGAATAGTGATCTGTCCAGGCTGTTTCCCTGCCTTTTGTCCAATCAGCACTGGGTGAGACTCCATCATGACTGCAACCTGACCTTGGTGAAGCGGTTGACGATGGATGGATGGATAGCTAACCCCCCCCTGCAGAGCAGGTACACTGACTTGTAGCCAATAGCAGGAATATTGGGGCTCTGTCATGGACAGGACTGACTAAGCACTTTTACTTTGCAGCCCATGTCTGTGTTGGATGGAAGTAAGCACTCACTACCTTGCTCACTACTAACTGAGCACACTTGCATGTGCAGTAAGCAACAGGCTATGAAGGGCTGTCATATCATTAGTTCTAAAAATAAACTACCTACCATTAGCAAAAAATAAGGTACAATGCTGTGGTTCCTTTGGCTTTATTTCATCTGAGTCCATCAGGTGGAGGATTAGGGGCCTAGTGGGGTCTCTCTGGTGGGGGTCCCGAGGGTGTGGACCTGCATATGTTTTAAAGCCTAGTTTCAGTAGCACTGAAGGTAAGCAGAGGAATAGACTTAGACCGAGCTGCTTCTCTCTGATGCATTCAAGCTAAAGCTCTGCCCAGATGACATGTCTATGAAGCTCAAATGGCAAAAACTGAGCAGTGTTTTATTTTCTTTTTATTTCTTCCAACTTTGTGTAAGTTGTGCAAGACCTTAAGTCACCACATGTAGTGTGTGTGTGCGCACGTGTGCGTGTGCGTGTGCGTGTGCGTGTGTGTGTGTGTGTCGAGTACATGGTCTAGAATATTCAGTGCACGAGACATGTAGATAGATGATCCTAATCCATGACATCATGGGTACCACTAAGTGAAAACCCATATTTGCGTTGCTGGTGATGTCGCTGGTGCTGTGTGTGTGTGTGTGTGTCTTTTGGATGGTGGGGGTTGATCAAAGATTGATCTAGCCACGCAGGGATTTGTGCAAGACTGTTTGAGAGGGCGGTGAGTACGAGTGCTGAGCAAGCGTCTGGTGGAGTTGTCTACCGCCGTTGGGAGGTGAATAATATCAGCGTTTCTAGGCTAGGAATCATAAGCTCCTAAATGGAAAATAATTGCACTGTCACCATTGAACCGAGCCTCCAAGCATCAGGGCCGGACTGTTTAGGAGTAATTAGGATACGGATGTTGCATGAGTGGCGAGAACATTCCAGGTATTTCGAGTGGACTTGTTTGAAGAAACTTGAGACAATATCTGGGTGCCAGGATTGAGTTGTAATGCTTTCTAGCTGCATCATAACTTTCACCGTTTCCTGACACTGCAGTCGTTTTGTATCCATGTGTAGGCAACCCACTGACTTAGATAGGAGGACCCTTAATGATAGTGTTGAAGAACAATCGGATGTGTTGCCCAGAGCTAACAGAACTTCGTACTGTTGAATCTCTCTCTCTCTCTCTCTCTCTCTCTCTCCCTCTCCCTCTCTCATTCTCTCTCTCTCTCACTCTACTCACCCTCACTTATACACATGCACACAGCCAGCCTGAAGTAGCAGAGAAAAGGAGCATGGAAAGTCATGATAAAGCTGGGAGGAAAGCCAAGGGAAGGCCAATGAGCAGAGTGAGGCTATTTTTATCAGAAGTGAATGTTTCACTATCTGAAATTCACTTTTTTCCACAGAAACCAGTATGGAAGTATTTTTTTCTTGCGGGAGAAAAAGACATCCTAGTACCCTCGCTTTGCATTATCACATCCAGTCTGTTTTACTCCATAAAAAGATCCCATTCAGAACTCCTGAATAATTAAGGGTATCTAAGAGTAGCTCAGCTACAAGGTAAAATTGTTCTGGTCCATCCATCGTCAACCGATTATCCGAAGTCGGGTCACATAGTCACGCTGTAGCCTATCCCAGTGCTCAATGGGCGAGCGACAGGGAAACACCCTGGACAGGTCGCCATTTCATTGCAAGGCTTTGAGCAGTTAGGGGTTCAGTGTCTTCCTCAAAGACCCTTCAACATGCTCTTTGCCGGGGATCAAACCGCCAATCTTCTGATTACGAGATGACCGGTGGGACTGAAAATACCCAATTGTTCTCTCTCTCTCTCGCTCTCGCTCTCGCTCGATAGAGAGACCCTGCTATCCATGAGGCCAAAGCCCTTTTTGATCGACATTCTCCACATTTTGTTCTGAAGCCATTTCACACCTGCTATGATTTCCTAATTACATCATGGCTTGTCAAATTGCTGCATTATTGCATTGTCAGTGGATTTAATTATTGGATTTTAACATTGTGACTTTCATTCAACCTGCTGTGTGCCACACTGTCATTATTGTCCTGCTGCTGGCATTATTATAAAGGTATAACGTGGTAAGCCACATGTAATGAGAAAGAGACACAGGCCCTTGACTCAAATTCACCCTTACAAAACTAAGTCACAGCTTTTTCAATGGACAAACTTTCTCTACTAATTCTCTCGTGTGGGCTTTGAAGAAGTCTATATCATCCAGGGATTCTAGGCTACACAGAGAATACTGTTTGTAACCAAGTGCATCTTTCTGTGTGGTACCTGCACTCTCATCACCTTTCTCAGTGCTGATTATACAGTTAGTGTATTTACAGCTTATGCATATCACCCTAAACTATGAGTGTTGTCAGATGTGGGTGAGAAAAATCCATAAGATATACCCTGCGAAGGAAGAAAAGGGGAAAACCTCAGGAAGTGCATCAGAAAACAGATTTATCTTCTTGAATGGATAGGCATTAAATTGGTGCTGAATATGCAAAGGTAGACTATGCAGTCTACACTCAGAGTTCAGTGACTTCATGGCCTTGAATTTGTTACACATTTCATTCCCTTATTATCTCACCATGGAGAAACAAATGTCAACAAGTGAACATTATCACTATCTTAACACAGTATCTTGTCCTTAGACCCTCACATCAGATAAGGAACAATTTCCTTAAAAAAACTTTAACAGGGAGAAAAAGCAGGAAGAACTCAGGGAGAACAACAGAGGGGGGATCTCTCCCCTAAGACAGACAGGCATGCAATCGATGTTGTGTAAACAAAATAAAACACAATTTTATGGCATCCAACTCTGAGAGGATAACTGAATTATAATGGAATTACAACAGATTAAATAATAACAATCTTCTTTATAGGGACAGTGGATGTTAATGAAAGAAATGAATAAATGGAGAAATAATAATAAACAATGAAAAGGAAAAGAACAAGATGTCTTTCAGTGAGAGAAAAGATATGAGTGAAGAGAGCAGTTTGCCTTAAACAGTGACGTATGCTCTACAATCTATAATCTTGTTGACAGAACAGTACTATGTAAATTCATTCATACGCCACTGATCTAAGTTCACATCCTCGGTCACAGTGCCAAAATAGTGCAGGACTCTTTACAGGATGTATAGACCCGTTCTTCAATATGAGTAGTTGAGGGGAACGGAAGGTAGCTGGAATGAGATCAGTAAAAAAAAAAGCTCTGACAATCATGTAAGATCTAACAGAACATCTGTAATAAGGGGCCATATAGCTCAGTGGGTATAATATTTGTCTGGTAATCAGATGGTTAGAGAGAATCTGTTGAAGTGTCTTTGAGCAAGACAAGGTCCACCTAACTGCTCTGTCCTGTGATGGATTGGCAACCTGTCCAGGGTGTTTCCCTGCCTTTTACCTAGTGAGCACTGAGATGGACCCCAGTTCTCCCATGACCAGACTTCAGATGAATGGATGGATGGACATATGTAATAATAGATGGTACTGCTGTCCATCCATTTTATCTGATCCCTATTCTTTTACACCCTTTATCTATTTTTGTTGCACGCTGTCTCTCTCTCTCTCTCTCTCTCTGTGTTCATCTAATGTGCCTGCATCTTAGAGGATTTGATAAACCCGTATGCTCAATCAAGCAGATGGCAATTTCCAGGCAAGGGGCAGACCTGGGGACATGGAGAGATTTCTCCCTTTTAATTTGTTTACCAGAAGAATCCTCATTCTTCAGAGTTGGCATAGGCCACTTTTCAGAATATGGTTTGTCACAAACATTTTTGTACTTTCCAGTGCCAATGGCTTGGCTGCTTTCATCAAACCGGCCATTGGTCAGTCCACCCTGTCAACCCCTATAGAGGGCAGTGTCGAGCTGCAGTCAAGCCCAACTACAAATGACATCACATGAATGTTACATGTGAACGTATCTCTCTCAAAGTCACCCTGAACACACAGAAAAAAACATTATTCCCCTTGGCTATAGAAAGACTTTAGAAAAAGAAGGAATATGAGAAAACACAATTGTAAAATATTCTGAATACATGTCTTTCAGCTGGTCACCAGAGTACAAGTAGGAGATAAGTGAGTGTTCATTGTGTGTACTCAAAGTGTTCAGAAGAGAAGTTGTGATTGCGTGTGTGTGTTTTGAAAAAAAGGGATGGCCTTTGTGATGGCCTTGTGATGGCCTTAAGACAAAAGCATTAGTTTGGATGGGTCTTGGCCATTTCTCTTCAATTTGATTGGTGTGAAGGCAACTCATTCTTGGATGCTTGAGAAACGGAGTCACACTGTGGAACATACTCCAGGGTTAAACAATCAAAGAATTGCTATTCCCTTGGACGTATAAATTCCAACTTCACTTTGTTGGATAGCCCACAGACAAAGTGTGGGAGTGCAGGGGGACCATCCCTCAATTCTTTTGACTCTACCGTCTGGTCTGATGAGGGGTCTTTGAGCAAGATCCTGAGGCTGTTACAAAAAATGTTCACAATACAGCATTGCAAGCTGAATAGATGCTACGACTGTTGAAATATCTTTTGTGCATTCATTGTCTTTAAATGGGACAAATAGATAAAACGAAAATTGGCTAATGGCTAGAGGTGACAGTGCATTGAGAGAGGGTAAATGAAAAGGGATTGTGCCGTGCTTTCTGTTTATTTCTCTTTTTATCAGAGAGAGAGATATTAATGTTTAGACACTTTCATTAGCATAGCGATATGCACAGTGACGGAGACACAGACAGAGAGACATGCACACAGACATCAAGAGGACAAGAGAACTTTTTGTAAATGAGGGTGATTCATAAATGCATTCAGGTTTAACACTCCACCAAAAGAACTGTTGTTTTCAACTCTTTAGCACCTGCAGACCATCTCGTTGTCTATTCTCGCCTATACACATTACAACCCTAGGGTCCCTAGTGCACTTGCCTCGGGTGTATGTCAGACACGTCAGTTGAATGCCCACTACTTTACAAGGATTGGATAATGCTAATGAGCAGAAATGGACTGACATTTCACTTGACCATCAATCATTTGCCAATTACCCATTCGGGAGACTGCCTTGGGGGGTGTCAATGGTGGGGCTATTAATAGTATACCAGGATGGAGACTGGACTCCATAGATGATAGCTGTGAAGCATTTCCTGTGGATGTGGTTTTAGATCTCAGCAGGGAATAATTTTTTTATTGTTGAATATTTGAATAGAGGAAGGGGGTTAATATAGAGTGCGTACATTGGGAACTAACCAGCCAGTGGGTGTGGGATCAAACCCACTACGGGGTGTCAGGAAGGTCATCCGGCCTTAATTCCTCATGGCTGTCCTGAGGTGGAATAGCGACATGTCCAGGATGTTTCTCTGCCTTTTGCCCAATGAGCATTGGGGTAGGCTCCAGCAGATCCATGACCCGGGTTTGCATAAGCGGTTGATGATGAATGGGGAAAAAAAAACATGAATGGAAAAGCAATTGTGAAGGGAGTTGACTCAGTCATGCAGACATCCCAGTCTCAATAAGCATATGCACCAATGCCTCCTCATGTGTTGTGATAGCAAATTTGGCCAAATTAACAAAGACTAAAACTAAAGACATTTCCTGTAAATTTCCTTTTTTTGTAGCCAGTTTTGCAAGTACACTGTATCATTTCAGTTACTTTTATTTAAATAAAGTCCAGTTCACTAGTTAACTAAAATGCTTTTTCAATCCTAATTTCAGTTTTTACCTTGTGGGGTGAGTGGAGTCTAAATGTGCTTTTGTTCACAGATAAAAGCATGTCTTGGCCACCTCTATGCCACACTCCAAAATTCTCATAGACATCTGGCCTTGTGTTACGAAGAGATGCCTGTGTTTGTGTGTGCGTGTGTTTGTGTGTGTGTGTGCGCACACTGGACTGGAGTGTTCAGGGTTAAATGAGACTGAGGTTGATTCTGCATGCTTTGGATCGGCCCAGCCTTCCACTCTTCTCTGTCCACTGAAGCTGAAAATGAGACTGGGGCTGCAGTCTCTCTCTCTCTCTCTCTCTCTCTCTCTCTCTCTCTCTCTCTCTCTCTCTCTCAGCTCAGCTCACTGTTGAGGCAAAGCAAGGCAGAACTTTAATAGTGCAGTCCTTGCTTCATCTCTCTCTGTGTATTTTTCTCTCTTGCTCACTCACTCTGCCTGTCTCCTTCTTTGCCTCCCTAGCTCATCTCTATTACTCTCCACTTCATATGCAACCTCTCTATTTAAGTTGAAGTGCAGGCTTATGTTTGACCCTAAGCCTGCGATGGTATTATTACATTTTTATTAAAGGCTGTAAAGGCAGCCAGAATAAAAGCAATTATCATCTTTGTGTAATTGCTCTGTTCTTGACTATTTACTTTTAGGTCCTCGAAATAATGATAGTCACCTGCACATTAGTGGTGATGTGATCACATGCATGACAGCCAGGCTCGTTGAACTCTACCACATTCTCCACATTGGATAATTGGATGGGTGGCTCAGTTTGAGTAAGGTGAAAATCTAGATGATCTCACAAGATAAAGGAACAATGGTTAAAGTAAAAGCTGACGGGCTACAAAGCCTCATGGAATTATTTTTCCTGAAAAGGAAACGTTTTCATTAAAAACGGATACTCTCACACAGAATGTCAAGTCTGTAGAAATTATTCACAACTGGTGACAGAACTTGTTGCTGAAAGGTCATTATATCTCTATTCACCACACAATCCCCCTCCCCACACCCTTTGAGTCATCCACCCATTCCTCCTCATCTTTGTCAGTCAGTTTATTAGATCTGTTTGGTTCTCTGTGTTCTGTGCCATCTTTCTCTTTCACCTTTTTTAGTACTTTACCCTGCTTTGCTTTGTCTCAGCAACTCGTATCACCAGGCGAGCTTCTCGCCACCAGTAATTCAGACTGCAAGTGATACAGAAATGCTGGCACCAATTAGGTAGAACAAGAGGTGAGCATGGCAGCACATCAATATTTATTTCATCTGCATATAGATGAGATTGGTTTTTAAGGAGCCATTTGCTGATGAATCCCATACTCCCTCCTTCCCCAATCTATCACAGCTCACTATCAACACCATTCTTGATATGACAGGGAGGAGAGAATGGTGGTGGGGCTTGGGAGTAGAAGAAAAGATATGGGTTATAATGTAATTCACATCTCGGTGCCAAAGGTGTTCACGTTCAACAAGCCCACTTCATACGGCCATCATGGAAACAGTGGATTGGCCACTGATGTTTGCTATTCCCTCATCACATGCAGTGACATTGGGGTGTTCCCAGGAGTGTTGTGGCACTGCAAAAAAATAACCTGTGTTTTATAGTTTAGAACCAGCATAGGCCAGCAAGGCAATTTGCCTCGGTGGGCTTTACACTAACACAACATCCTGTCCTTAGAGCCTCACATCAGATAAGGAATATTTCCCTTTATTTAAAAAAAAACTTTAAATGGGAGAAAAATATAGGAAAAATCTCAGGTAGAACAACAGAGAAGGGATCTCTCTACAAAGATGTATAAACATGCAATTGATGTTGTGTATTCAAAATAAAACATAATTTACAGCATACAAGACTGAGAGGATAACAGAATTACAAGAGATTTAATGATAATCTCCTTTATAGTGGACGATAGACTAAAAAAGCGCTAAACCTAAAATAGGTATTCTACTCTTTAAAGTCTTCTTTTAATATCTCTTTAATTGTAAAGTCTTAAATCTTGATGATTTGAGGAGGTAAGGTGGTTATCTAGTAATCAGAAATTGAGTGGTTTGATCCCCAGTTCCTTTGGAAAGCATGCTGAAGTGTCCTTGACCAAGACTGAATCCCTAGTTGCATTGGACAACAAATGAAAATTAGTCTGGTGGCTAAAGCTGGCATATCTACATTCTAGAAAATGTCATTCATTAATATGGACTTGTCCCTATATAGGAGATTATTATTTGAAACTGTGATGATAAATTTCTCCGCTTTTGTTCTGTCTTGACCACCAAGCACGGGAATGCCTCTGGAGCTATACTCACTGCCTGCCTGGTGTCCCACTGGGAAATGACACGAATCTCACTCCTCTGCCCGAATGGCAAGGGGACAAGAAATAGTTTCTTCAAAGGGGAAGGCATTAGCAAATCAGTTGATGGAGCTGTCTCTGGGAGTTTGTTTCCTTAAGAGCCCTCAGCTACTTGGGCATGGTAAAGCAGTGGGCAGCAGTGATGGGACATGACAGGTGGAATTTCCCCTTTTAGAGCCTAGAAAAGAATATTAACACAAGACAGAACCGCAGGAACTCACAATTCTAACCCCCCTCCCAACTTAAGACAATACATTTGAATATTCCCACACTATTCCTTCTCTTGTATAAAGCACACATACTTACTGTATCACTCTTATGCTGTCATCTTCTCTCTCTTACTGTCACACACAAAGACACTTTATGTGTGCTTAAGAGCTCCACAAACTGGTCAAACAATAAGAGTGAGCACCAGAGAAACATTCAGGGCTATAGACCAACACCAAGCAGCAATGAAGAGCCCCTGAGAGAAGCTGCTTTGTTTGGGTCAAAGATGCCTATATGCTTTGTGATCTTCTTCTGAAGAGCCCTCCACGTGGCTGGGTGCCAAAGAACATGAGGGGGAGACCTTTATGCAGTTTTTAGCGTATAAGCAGGCTGTATAGATTGGGGGTCACAGCAGCTCAGCAGCAGAGCACATGCTTCAGGAAATAACAAGTCAGGCATTGCAGTTCAATCACACCATGGGGCTTCAGGCCTTAATCCCCCATGTTTGGGTAAATGTAAGGCATACATTGTAAAATGCTTTGAGTAGCCAGTACACGAGAAAAGTGCTTTATTTTCTATATCAAAATTAACCATCTATAGAAGAACAGTGGAAAGAAAGTGTTTCCCTCTTTGCAAGCCACAGTGTTACAGCATCTGAAACTGAGGTCAATATCCTCTGGCGGAACTTAAATTGGTCTCAACTTTGCAGAAAGGAAACTTTTGATGTTTTTCCTTTTAACCCCATGCTTGAACAACCACAGAGAGATAGAGCAATAGAGCTGTGTTGTGCCACTGCAAATTGCCTACAGATGAATGGACTGTCACTGACTTTGCAATTAACCTGCACTCGGGGGCAAACAAAAAATCAATATGGCATTTGTGCAATTATCATAGCCAAGGTTGTACATGCAATAACAGCATGTTTTGAATACTGAGCTCTTTTTCTTTTCCTCCAGTTGTTGTTATTTTTTCAGTTTGAGGTTTACCTTTCCAAATTATTCTTGATTTTTCCTTGTCTCATATTTATAAAATATCCATTCATCCATCCATTGTCAACAGTTTATCTGCATCGGTTTGGAGGGGAACAGCAGCCCATCTCAGTCCTCATTGGGTGAAGGTGGGGACGCACTCTGAATAGGTCGCCAATTCATCACAAGGCAGAGCGGTTAGGGGAATAATGTCTTGCTCAAGGGCACTTCGACACGCTTCTCTGGAGGTGCGAGGATCGAACCTGCAATCTTTCGATTGTCAGACGACTGCTCTACCCACTGAGCCATGCCACCCCTGAGCTAATACATTTTTTTGTAATTTTGCAGCTCAGCCATATACTGCTTATTTTTGTATTCACTTGTAATTTATCAGTCACCTGAAGCTATTTTGCAGTTCAGAAAACGTAGCATGGTGTGATTCTCATCCGTTTGTTTTCTCAATTATTTAACACCCAGGATCTCTCAGCATTCTTCCTAGACTTGCCCCTATGAAATCGCCATAAAAATATGGGACATATTTATTTTAGACATTTATGTGTTGCTCTTATTCACTATCTAATATATTGTGATTCAATAACAATAAGCATTATAGATTGCTAGCATCCTGACTTACCTGTTTATACAGTGTAACGGATAAACTCCAGTACCCTGTTGTTTTTCTTTGGTGCTCTATATTTAAATTAGAGCAAGGCAATTCCATATAATGTTTCTTCAAAATGAAGATAAAAAAGATAAATGCATGAATAGATAAACTCCATTGCATTAGCTGATCTTATTACCCATTCTGTCTCTTCTCAACTGCTAATATAGACCCAATCTAAAGTGGATAATCATAATGTGAGCTTGGTTTGAATAGCATTCAGTTGCAGAAAAAGTTTTTAGCAAGGCATAGTTATGTCAGTCTGCTAAACTTGGATAGCCAAAAGGCTCTATTAGGATCAATATATAGGTTTAATGCTCCATTATTTTATAAGTTTCTTGAAAAAACATACATACGTATGTATGTATATAGAATAACATATGTCATTCTACATACATACATTGAAATTGCTTCTCTGCATTTCACCCATCCGATTCTCTAGGAACAGTGAGCAGCTCCAGTTCCTGGGGACCAACTGCATTTATTTTTCCTATTGCCCTTAGCAGGGGCAAAGGCAGCAGTATTAACCCCTGCATGCATGTGTTTTTGATGGTGGGAGGAAAGTCTAGCACCTGGTGGATTCCGACACAAACATGGGGAGAACATGCAGACTACACCTAGAAAGGACCTGGGAGGAAATTTGAACCCAAGACCTGTCAGAAGTAATTTCTGCAAGGTAACAATCCAAACTGCTGTGCCACCATGCCACATTCCATTTCAGTCCATTGTTGAGTTATGACAAAATTTAATGTAGTTGATATTGGACATCAGGAAGAGAATGTAAGCCAATCTTCATGCTTTACACATACATGTGCTGTCACTTGATATGACGTGATGCACTGTAGCAGTCAATTGATTTTAAATGGATTGTGTTGAATTGAAAAGCTGATGGATGATGGCATGGTCTGATGGTTTAAGTGTTGCTTGGTTACAAGGGCTAGCATCACCGTTGCTGTGCTATTAGATGTTTTATAACTACATATTTCTGCGAACCCTAATGAAAATCACATAGAAGGCACTAGTGAGAGGTGTTTGGTAGACAAAACAGACCTTAAGACAAAAGTGCATTGGAGGTTAGGAGAGGGTAAAACTTATTATTATTATTATCATTGTTATTATTACTATTATTATCATCATTATTGTTAATATTATTATTAAAACTACAGGAGAGGGAATATGATGCTCATCAGAGCTGGTAAATACCTCTCAAAGAGATGAGTTTTAGCTTACAACAGAAGGAAGGGAATGACTTCCCTATACTGGGAAGGTCGCAGTTTAGATAGAGGATAGGAGAGGGAGCATTTAAGACTGGATGGAGTGCCATGGGGTAAGGAGTGTAAAGCAGTTGGTGGATATAGAGCACACAGGGTACAGGCTGTCAAACAGGGCTGGACCAGGCTTGGCTCACGTAACTACTCAGACTGTAGTGTTTTAAAATTGACTTGAAGGAGTCCAAGAAAGGTCCCTGGATGGTTGATTAAGCTAATACAAAACTTTTCACCACTAAAACAGCATAGCTCTGTAAATGTGGGGCATTCATTGTAAAGTGTTTTGAGTGGTCGTTAGACTAGAAAAGTACTATATAAGAACAAGTCCATTTGCCATTTACCAAACACTCATTAAGGCCATCAGCTGATGAATTTGCTGGTCCAGGAAGTACTCAAAATCCTGCGTGCTTGCTCTAGTTCAGGAGAAGAAATTGAAAAATATCAAATAAGAAAGTCATCAGGCAGATCATTAGAAAATACTAGTAGAAAATTGAAACGTGAATTCAAGTGCTGGAAACAAAGTCTGTATTTAAAAGTCTGTAATGTGTAATGGTGGCACAGTGGTTCACGATGTAGCTTCCCAGCAAGAAAGACCTGGGTTTGAATCCCATCTTAGGTCCTTTCTGTGTGGAGTTTGCATCTTCTCCCCATGTCTGGTGCTCTGGTTTCCACCCACCTTCAATAAATAAAAAAAAATGAAAAAAAGAGATTCGGGGAGTGCACATGTGAATTAAATCGAAGCTATAATATTGTTGTGCATCAAATGATGACATTAATGTAAAAAGCTGCTCATGGTCCCTTGATCCAAAAAAAAGGCAACTTCAAACAGACCACTTTCAATGGCGAGTGTAGCAGACCCACATCATAGCATCACTTCAGAGTTGAGGAATTGCTCACTGACTTCAGCTTTTCCATGACTTTACGTAGCCACTAGAATGATTGACCTCACATTGAAGTTTATCCCCAGGCAGTGTTCAGAGTGAAGTTTGGCCAGAAGTAAACACTGTTTCATTCCGATGCAAATGCCAAGCAATTGAATATACATTTGCATGGTACATTTCCTAACTGTGCAGATTACCTTTTACTTGGCACCATGTCCCAGATACTGGATGCTCAATAATGCGCAGTAGACATTCAGAAATCTGAACGCATTTCTCTTCCAGAACGTTCTCCTCGCAGCCAAAAAGACTGCTTGTTGAGTATTCCCTTTACGACAGGGGGGAGATGTAGTTGCAGTCATGTTGAAATCTTGTTGAGATTTGACCTGACAAGAGTCTCTTTCAGAGTTTTATTACCCCAGATGATCCTCGTATACCAGTATCTAGTCTGTGCTGCACACCAGCCATCCTTAGCCAAACGGCTGGAACAAGGGGATTTTGTTTTGGTGGTTTTTGTATTGTGTATGTGTGTGTTTGTGTGTCTGCTTGCTCATGTGTATGCTTTTAATGGTGTTTGTCATGTAAGTGTACATCTGCATGCATTCCCAGGTGCACAACAGTTTTCTTTCTAGGGGTTTATCCATGAAAAGCAGTGGGGATGTTAAGTTCCAAACATTACCGAGTTGTTCTTCACTTTGCTCAATAAGCTGCAATCTGCAGCCGGGCTGCCAGATGCAATTGGGTGAGAGGGGCTGTGATTGGCTGTGTACAGTGGCTATTTTGACAGCTCAGGTTGTGAGAGAGGCAGTTGCTGAAGCAACAGTAACTCCCCCTGGGTCACTCTAGGGTAGCTTTACACAAATGTGAGATCTAAACCTCTGTGTGTGTCTGTGTGTGTGTGTTTGCATGAAAGGGAGAGTGAATTGGTAAATCACTGTAACCCCATGTGGCTTACACCTGCCTGTTTGTTTGGAGATTGTAGCAACTGTGATCTGTTTTTGCAGTTGTGTGTGTTCTGCGTCTGATTGTTTGTGATGACAGCGCCTCATATCACCAAACTAATATCTTTTTGCCCTCACGTTCCCAGCTCCATTCTTTGAAATTAAATTTAAACCAAATACTTAACTCATGTCTCCCGTCCGAGCCTCACAATGTCACAGTTGATTTAAACATAACAGTACACAAATTTGCAACAGCTTACTTTGCTTACGTAGATACTTTAGCCAAGCCTATTACTCTCACCAAAGCAACATTTACATAGAATACCATCTTAGCTCTCCGCGCTGAGAAAAGTACATGAGACAGTTGCTTTAGCTTCCCATAATTCATCTCTCCCATCACAAATAAACATGTAAGACACATGCGATATGCAGTGTGTGTGATTCAGCTGTGCTGGTTTTAATCTTCCTTCCATCAGCTCCCATTACTAGTGCCGCCAAGCTCAGCAGATCAGAGCAGTGCCTGGACTCTGATTGGGTTAGTTCAATTAGACTGGCCTCTATAAGGTGTAATAAGACTCTGCTGTAAAGGTGTCAACGTGTATGAGTGAGCCCAACGGCGACCATCACAGTTTGGCTCATAACACATTAATATCAATAAACCCCAATTTCCTGCTCTTCTAAGCGTGTTGATGTTCTCCTGACTGCTCCATCCCTCAGTTCAACCTGACACATTATGGCAGTCTCGAGATAACAACCTTCAGTAGGTGCTGTAACTTAACATGTGGCCACTCCCACAACTAGAATGAAATGTGGAGAAGTGTTGCAGTATGGTGGTACATCAGCTAGTACTGTTACCTCACAGCAAGAAAGTGACAGTGTTTTATCGCCACATGACCACAGCCAGCAGACTTTGTTCTCTGCTTTTGAGCACATCCTATTCGATAGGAGCAGTGAATGCAACTGGAGCATGGTCCTCAGGGAAGGTACTGGGTTCAATTCCTGTCCCAGGTCCTTTCTGTGTGGAGTTTGCATTTTCTTCCTGTGTCTGTTTGGGTTTTCTCTGGGTTCCCCGGTCTCCTCCAACCATCAAAGGGACACATGTAAGGGTCGATATTCCTGCCTCTACCCCTGAGCAAAGCAACAGGAATAAATAATGATTTGGTCTCTGGATGCTGCAGTTGCTCAATGCTCCTATACCATACGATCGGTTAAATGCAGAGAAAGAAAATCTAGTTGTACGTACAATGACAAATCAATGAAGCTTCTACAAAATGTGCTGTTTTACCTGCCAGGGTGAGCTGGGTTTAAGTCAACCTGAAATCTGTTGTGGGGATCATGACTTTGTGTGTTCAAAGCCTCTCCCCTCTCCTATTAATTCTCCTTCTTTTTATTTCTTTGCCTTATGTCTCTGTTCTGTACCCCTTCTCTCAACTCCTCACCATTTCTTTCCTATCTTCCCTTTTCATCTTCCCCACACTTCTGTGAAGCAGTATGGATTTTACACAGCTCAATGGGCCTAAATGGCTCCATCATGGGATGTCAGTGATTACTGGGTGCAGGCCCCACTTCTAAATGAAAAGCCCAATTAAGAAGCAAAATATTGATCCTCACTTAGTCCCTTCTCTTCTCCGTGCCTTTCCACTCCTATAGTTGGGGAATGGATCTGTATGGGTTCCCTGTCTTTGTCTACTTTTTTTAAAATCTTGTATTTCCTCTCAGTTTTCAATTTCTCTTCCCTTCCCTTTCCTTATCATTGAAACATGAGGTTGTGTGGGAGAGGTTCCTCCAAGGGGCTAGTTTTAACTGTACAGCATATCACTTATTGTTGAGCTACATAAAATGTTTGCTCCCTTTTTTTGCTGGTAGGTTTGCTTGTTGTTTCTTTATTTTTCGGGGTTTTTTGTTATCCAGTTTACATTTAACTTTTTAGATGTCTTCAGTTGGAACTAATGGTTGATATTCAAAAGTAAGTAGATTGGCATCTGGTGTTTGTTTTGTGATTAGCCAAAAATGACTTGCTAAGATTCTTGCTAACTGTTCTTATCATCCAGTATTCAGTAAATCATGAGTCTTTATGCCCAATGCATTTTTCTTGCATGATGCTTGCCAGTGAAATTCTTAGTTTTAAGTTACCTAATTATTAGTATATATTTGGACTAATATGCATAACAGTAGTTCTGGGTGATGGGGGATATTATTTCCATGATAATACACAATATCATATCTGCTCACATAAAATGGGGGCCATGGTAGCTTAGCAGTGGAGGATGGACATCAGAAGATGACAAATCTGGTGTGGTGGATTCGATCCCACCGCGGAGCATCAGGAGGGCTTCCAATCTTAATCCCCTTGCTCCATCTAGGTCTGTGTCCACCCCGAGAACCTGGGGACTAATCATGACATCTAAAAATGGACCTTTATCTCTTGATAAATGCAGAAAAAAACCATGTTTAAGAACCCCATTAAGGTTCTTTACAGTCGTTGAGTCATCGTTCAGCCGTACATCACCGTTAACACCCTTCAGTTCAGTCAGCTCAACTACTCATTATGAGAAACTGATGTTGGGGAGATTAGCAAATCGATGTGAATGTTCTGCCGGTAACCTATCTATTCAGTGAACACAGATTTGCAAAATTATCCAGTCATTCAAAATGCCTGGTACTGCTGAGTCCAACTCAACGAATGTCTTCACTTGTATAGTTGCCTGATACTGCAGATTCAAATTCCCAGATGTCTGCGTTTATTTCTCACCCTGAGTTGGAAATGTCTCTGGGCCATCTTTATTGTCGGATGAATTATTAACAACCTCTAACTTGGCAACTGAATTGTTGATACTGAGGTTTTACTGGTTTGCTCATCTGTTATTTTTGCCTTTGGAGAAAGATTTTTTTTTAAATATGGGGGCTGATCTCCTTTGTCATCTTGAGTAGCAACGAACAAATGATATTGCAGAAAACTGACCTTGTATATCTATCATATGTCAGTAAAACGGATGTTGCAAACTTTTACTAGATCTGTGCAGCTCTGAAATTGGACTCCTTCATTTGTGAGGAATGTGACACTCTGGCAATGGTTCAGGTGATGTTAAGAGGCAGAAGTGAGGTTGTTCTTTAAATCGCTGGGTGACACAACTCGACACCATTGAAAACAGTTAATACTCACCTATCAAGCTTGGGAAGGCCATCTTCTACGAAATATCTATCATGCAGGTTGTTTGTACATTTGAAGAGGACTTGTCTATAGATCAGGAGGGAAAGGTGGCATCTAGAGTGGATACAAGAGGTTATCAGGAGGCTTCATATCACTGTCCTCCAATTTAGATATTAGATTGCAAGTAAAGCTGCAATATCACTTAATGGAATGGATTTGATCAAATATAAAATGTCATATTTTATAGCAGAAATGCAAACTTCATAAATTATAGACTCATTTGAAATGAACAAAGAAATAAACAACAGCTTTGCGTCAGTGGTTTTTAGATGATTATAAAGGACTCTAAATGTTGTTTAAATGATGTTGGCAGTTTTAGTTTGATGTCAAACAGTAACAAAGTTTGTGTGCAGAGTGACTGATGGCTCCAACTTGCCTCACATTGCAAACTCTGCAATGTGACACGTGTACTCACATCTAGGGCGGCATGGCCCAGGAGTTTGAGCGGGTTGTCTAGTAAATGGAAGGTCACTTGTTTGATAACTAGCTCCTTCAGCAAGTGTGTTGAAGTGTCCTTGAGCAAGACACAGAGCCCCTAAATGCTCCCCAGGCACTGCAGCTGCCCAATGCTCCTATACGATAGGATGGGTTAAATGCGGAGGACAAATTCATTGTAAGAGTACAATGACCAAATAAAGTGGCATGTATTATAATGTCAAAGGTGAATCCATATTGGTCAGTCCTGTTCTTGAGGTGAGGAACGTTGTCCTATCCAAAAACATCATTGGTAGTCCGAGTTTGTCATTTTGTCATTTTGCCTGGTCACTATTTCACCGTTTTATGGAAGACAGATCCTAATCATGAAAAACAAGTCAAGTTCCCCTTGTGGGTCAGCTGCTGCCACACACACATTCACATGCTCATTCTGATTCCTTGGCTCAAGTTGGCTGTGTTGAGGTTATTTCCTCCTCCCCCAAGATTCATGGCCGCTCTGATATGTTCGACCTGTAAGGCAGGTCGTTTGCTGTTGGTTCCTCTCTGGGACCGCAGCTGTGAGACAAAGCCCCTCATTTTCAATCACCTCAAACTCCACTCTGACTTCTCTACATTCGTGTTTGCCCTTTGCATTTCTTCTAAAGCTTCAACTCTGTCCCCTCTTTATTTTATCATCCTTCTCCCAGCTTCTCCCTCTTTTATCTACCACATGTCATAACTTCAGCAGTAACCTACTGGACTACCTTGTTTCACTGCCATTTCTCCAAACCCACTCACA
>OMLC01091660.1:3104-19024 GCA_900302585.1 Regalecus glesne | reverse complement strand
CACTCACCTGTTAAATACCATGAGGGCTGCAGTGACCTGTACACCAGGGAGACCGAACAGACGCTGGCTAAGAGGATGGAACAACCAGAACAACCAGAACAACCAGAACAACCGGAACAACCAGAACAACCGGAACAACCCCAGCAGTCAGGGGTCCAGTGTCTTGCCTAAAGACCCTTTGACAGGCTGTCTGTATAGACTGTGGCTCAAACCACCAATCAGGTTTGTAGAAGACCACCCTATCTCCTGAGCTAAGCTGCCCCCTGGTATGTTGTCATAGCATTTCTCATAGGACGTCAAATCAAACTGTGTGCTGACTCTTCTCCAGGCTGAACCAGTATGGCTCCAGACCCCTGTCAGGTTCACAGAGAGTCTCCTGTCTAGATGCGTCTCTTCAAGCTAGATGTCTTCACCCCCACAGAGTCAGGTCGATGACTGAGGAGAAGGAGGCCTCTTGGCTTGAGGAAGCAGGTTATGACCTCTGCTTTGACTGTCACATGCCACGCCAGCAGTTTATTCCCGGCAGGTAGCTACAAGACTGTCATTTCATCCTCTGTGTTGAGGAGTCAGGGTGTCTGCACAGAGACAGCGCTGCATGACTTTCCCCCCAACACGGCCTGTTTTCCACAGCAGCAGGTCATCCAGACGCTGTGGATGTTGTCCTTGATGTCGGTGCTTTCCTCCTTGCTTTTCTCTGGTTGGTAGGGCTGGTGGTGGGAGGCGGATGGAGCCAGTTTCATCTCAGGTCACCTAGCGGCTATCCCAGACGTCTGATCCTCAGAGATGCTGCCAAATCCTGCAGAGTCACCCGACGCCTTTGATTAGAGCAGGCTCCACCTCCTCACCGTGTCCCAGAGGAGAGAGGACAAAGTGGCTGTTTAAAAGCATCATTGTCCTCCACTGGGAAGCGTGGATGTCCTCCTGGAGACAGGGAGGATGACAGCACAGCAGGGAGAGAGGGAGGGAGAGACAAGGAGACACAAAACACTGACCTTAACAACGGCCTTGGCCAGGCATAGCTGGGGAGGTAGTTTGGTCATCTAGAAATTGGAAGACTAGTGGTTTGATCCCTGGTTCCTTCAGATAGCCTATTGAAGATGAAAATAGACACTGAACCCCTAACTGCTCCCCGAGCACCACATGGTGGCAGCTCACTGCTCCTGTACAATAGGATGGGTTAAGATGCAGAGAAATCCAGATTCTCCTTGTGGGACTGATAAGGGAACCCAATTTTATTTTGGTTTACATTCTGAAAGTTCATTAATATGCACTATGCCCATAGAGGAGAGTGAGAGGTTTATTTTACCTGTCACCATCAGTCCCCATGTGGGGCTGGACATGGACTTAGATGGAGCTTGGGGGATGAAGGCACAATGCCCTTCCTGATGAAGACGGACAGATGTGCAATGAATGCTGTGTGTACAGCATAAAACACAATTTACAGCATACAGCACTGAGAGGGGATAACAGAATAACTTTCTAATAAGATATGAGAAGAATATGTTAGGGAGAATGCCAAGCAGTGTCCACATGCCACTGGATCAGCCAAGGACCTGAGCCACGGCAACCACCGTCACCATGTAGACCTGGCATGTGGTGTTTTCTTCCATCCTGCAGGAACAACAGGTTATGTTACTGCATGGTATCAAGAAGAGATGCATACCTGTGCGGCGAAAATACCTTCTGCTGGGTAACTCCATTAATTCTATTCAGTTATTAGTTGTAATGTAAAAAGTGCTCCAATTCTTCAGCAAAATGACGCTGTATTTGTTTCATAGACTATTATAGGAACATGTGTGGTTGGCTGTGGTTGTTTGTCCTGCTGAGGTTGTTTGACTTTGTTTCATTTCCTTGTCTGATAATGCACCGATCAGGGGCAGTGCTCCTAATGTGTTTGTGTTATGAAGTTTCCTAATTTTCTTCATTTACCACTTTTTCCCTCGTTCTTATTCTTCGTTAGTAACGACAGAGATTTTTTTTCGAAGGCCAGACGTGTGTTGTTCCGATTGTCGACCTTAATGTATTGATGATCATCGTCTCTTCAACTTCCTCTAATGACGCAGTACTTCCGGTTGGCATCGCCAGCCAATCCCCGCAGTGTTGTTCTCCAGCGCGTAGTCCCGCCCACAGCAAGGCTGAGCCCTCTTAGCAACCGAACTGCGCCACAAAATGTCGCTGTAATTGGCACCAAAACGGCCTGGTTGAGGAGTTCCACCGCTATTACAGGATATCCAGTAGCCAGGCTCCGAGACACACAGTCGCCAAACGAGAATGAATTTTGTCTTCGGTTGGTAAACCATGGCGCTTACCCTCCACCTGGCGAGTGTCGTCCTGGCTTGGGGAGGCAGCAGGCCTCAGTCCGCGTCACCCGCCGTGTCGCCACGCCTCCTGTAGGGTGAGTACCAGCACCGCTACCACCTGCCGTGTGGTTCAGATGAGTTTATTGGGTTATTGAGCAAATGAAGGCCTTCTGACTCCCGGGGCTTGGGTTGGCCGGACCCTGTGTGAGGCTTCTGGTGTGGCCCCCCGTCCCTTGTCTGGGGCTGTGTAGCTCACTGGCCTCGGAGCTGATGAGAGTCCGGATCGGTCCGCTGCTAACCGCTCTGCTGGGCCAGTGGGACGAGGCAGAGCCTCTGCTTAGCTGTAGGCACAGCTCACGGCACCAACAGGAGGTTTCTTCTTCTGGCGCTGAGCATAGTGATGGAGGGGAGGTGGGGTTTGGGGTTAAACTATAAGTAGACGATCATGGTTAATGGGGGATGAATGGTGGTTCCACAACAGATGACTTGTTTTGGGTGTATTTTGGGATCGTTTTAAAGTTGAGGCTTGATTGAAAGAGGCAGCATAGCTCAGCAGGTAGGGTGGTCGTCTAGTAGTCAGAATCTGGTGGTTCGATCCCCAGTTCCATCAGAAAGTCAGTTGAAGTGTCCTTTCATAGGACACCGAACCTCTCTTCTTGAGACAACAGATGAAAATTTGCCTGGTTGCTAAATCTGCTGTATTTACATTCTGAATGTTCATTAATATGCACCGTCCCTGTAAAGGTTTTATTATCATTATTATTGTTGTTATTAATTGCTGCTGTCAGTTTTCATTGTAACGTGAACATATGTTGTAATATCAGCGTTTTCTCTGATGAAAAAGACACATGCTGATCTAATTAGTTCCCATCATTATGTTGGAAAAGGTGCTAATTAGACACACCGTGAGAGCTTCCTGTAAGTTTTCTCCACCTGTCTGCTGGGCCTTCCAGCCTCTTCCTTTTCTTTGTCTGTATTATTGTTTACTGGGGGGGTGTCATGGTAACTAACTGCTGCAGGGTGTCCATCAGGAGGTAAGGAGCCAGAGGATGCAGTTTCAAACCCACCACAGGGCATCAGGAAGGGCATCCAGCCTCAAACCCCCATGTTCCTTCTTAAGTCCGTGTCCACCTCCATGATGTGGGGGCTCTAAAGTGTAGCTCTATCACCATGTTTGCTTACTTGTAGTGGGTTGAAGAGGCTTCACTGTCCTCTGGCTCAGCTGCAGGAGTCCCTCAATCGACGATCTCCTTGAAACTCTATGTGCCATTTCAAAAAGTCACCCCACCTCGCTGCTTCCAGATCATCACATCCATTGCTAATCTGTTAAGTAAATTAGATGCCAATGGTACAGAGTTTTACTTTAGAGATGACAAATGACCCGCATGCGGACCCACCCCACACGAAGCCACGTTGCAGGCCATCGCTCGGTGATGAAGTAGTCTGCTCCTGGACGCTGCCCGGCTTCTAAATGGCCAGCCTGGTCGAGTGCATCATGCTCATGTCAGGGAACAAACAAATAAGATGAAGTACTCTCTCAAAGTCAGTGGAAAGGACGCCACACTGGCTCCCAACAAACAATGATAGATGAGCAATACGGTGTGGGTAGAGAGGGAGGGCTAGAAGGAGGGGGGGGTCGTCAATTAGTACAAGGAGAAACGGCACTTGAACAGAGGGGGGTGAAGAAACTGGAAGGCATTAAGAGACGCCAAATTGAAAACGCATTCTTCCTGATGTCCCAGAAAACCTAATTCCCTTTCCTAAATTGGTCACATATTTATGATTTTCCCATAATTGTTGCTTTTTTGACACCCTCATATTTCACCGCAGAACACACGTGAGAGAAAACTGTGATTCTGGGGGACTTTATTTTAAATGCTAAAGAGAGTACCAATGCTGGCCTACTGCACCTCTCCACTCCCATCCTGGATGGGAGTGGAGAGGTGCAGTAGGCCAACACATCGAGGGACTGTGTGCCGGCCCTTGTGAAGAGTTACGCCCCTGGAAGGCACTTTGAGCTGGACCAAGGAATATTTAGTTGTTGATGAGATGCTCTGATTTATCAGCCTACAACAAAAAGAGTGATTCCTCTCCAGCAGCTCAGGCACACCTGGAGCAGGGGCAGGGCTCCTTGTAATGCATTGCATGCCTCACCATTCCACATGACAGTGGCAGGATACCCATGTCACACTTCTTCCGGCCTTTTCATCTGAGATCATTTGCACAGTGATTTGAAAATAAATTGCAGAATTTGATGAGGAAACAGCTCTCATGTTCATCTTGATTTTAAAGGTTACATGACAATCCCCAGTCCCTGCACAAAGTATGTTGAAGTGTCCCTGAGCAAGACACGGAACCTCTGACTGCTCAAGTCGACACACTGAATGGTGACCTATCCTGATTGGTTCCCCACCTTTCGTGCAGTGAGCACTAGGGTAGGCTTCAGTTTGGCCCATTTTGAAAATGTTTCTTCTGTTAAGCACATACCAAGCATAGAGAAAATGGTGTGCTGTGGGTGTGTCTGCAATGACTAACAGGTCTGACAGCCTGTCTGCTACACATGTCCCACCCACGCTCGATCCCCTGCTCCAATTCAGATTTTCTGCCTCCAAACACTGACAAGATGCCACCAAGTATAAAGCCAAATGTCTCTTCAGGAACCAATAGGCAATGTCACTGGTACTGCATCCATCCATCCATCATCGACCACTTATCCGAAGTTGGGTGAGGGGGTCATGGTGGAGCTTTCCCAAGTGCTCATTGGGTGAAAGGAGGGGAAACGCGGCAACTCGGTCGCTATATCCGCTGTCAGTGTTGCAGGTTCCATAACAACATCGTTTTGCCACCTTGTGATCTGACTTTTATCGAGTTTAGTTAGTTAAACTATTATCTAGTATAGTTTCCAATGAAGTAAACTGCTGAGTTGACTGCAGCTGATCGACTGTGGACAAAATGGGAAAGTGGGAGTGTTCTGATTAGTCAGATTGCCTGTCAATCAAACTCTGGTTCAAGGTCAATTGAGGACATTGCTCAGTACACGGTCCCCGCTCAGGTAGATGTCAGCCACCAACTTGTTTGTGGTTCAGTCGGTCTTACTTCCAAACTTCTGAGTGGCGGTGGAAATTAAGGAGCCTTTAAACTCCAAATATCTGTCGGAGGGTCTAGATTTAAACTGGTTTATTTTAGACGGCTTCTGCTGAGTCAGGGGGAGGCAGGAGCGAGGAGTTGGGTCTGCATGCCAGTCTATGAATAAAGAGCTTTTCAGTGGTGAGACAGGGTGTTGACGCAGATCTCAAATGCATTATTCAATAATAAGTAGCACCGTAAAGAAAGTTGGGGAGAAATGAGGTTGAATATGCTGGGGGTAGTGATGCTGGGGCCAAGTGGAGACCTGGAAGAGCACCTTTTGAAATTGTTTTCTTTTTAGGGGAATTGGAAAAAAACAGGGACAGATTTTTTTTCCATTTTCAAGTTAATTGCATGAGTGGTTTTCAGAATAGAAGAGGACCTGGGCAAGAACGACGAAATTATAGCACCCACAGTCAAATATGACCAACCTGGAATGAAGAGATGCCCGTATCCTTTAGGTTTATCGAAAAGCCTCGTCAACATTCTGCTGTTGGGGGTCAGTGGTTAGGGCTGTCCCTTTTTTATTTGAATATGAATCTAGTTAAATATGAAAGTTTGAACTGTAATTTATGCATTCGAATTCTAAATGGCGTAATACAATTAATGTTAATAACCGGTTCTATTTCTTTCTCATGTCACGGACTGATGTAATGAGCCTTGTCTTCCAAAAGAGGCGTTCCGCTGCCGTGCCCACGGAGGACGTTTCAGTCATTAAAGATGGTGGGATCCAGCAATCCTCCTCTGGGTGAGCCGATGAGAACAATTAGAACACTAGCCCACCTCCTCCACTGGCTCCTCTCTAGGTAGAGGAGCAGAGGCTCTACTCTGAGACCCTCATGAGGACCGGCCCTCTCCCCCTGTCTCTGAGGAGACACCAGACACCCTCCTGACAAAGATGAAAATGTGCACTTGGACTCTGAACTGGCCTCATGGGCCGGTTGGGTCCACGCTGCCGTGTTTGTGAAGGGACAGGCTGTGATGGCTGTGGCAGCATTGACGGGAGGTTATCGGACAAGCAGGACACGGTGGCGTTCTGATGGCTTCTGCTGCGTCTTCACACACCGCTGACGGGTCAGAGTCGAGGGCTTCATGTGAACAGAACACAGACTCCGGGGGAACAGGTCTGTCTTTGAAAACCACATCCCCTCTTCTTCTGTCTTTTGCACACAGATGGGCTCAGAGAGCAGAGATCCTGGGACTGCAGATGACATGCGTCTCTGTCGGAGGCCGTCAGGGTTTGATTCTCAGGGAGCATGGGTGCCATTAGAAATAGATGTCATACCGCCCCAGGATAGATTGGCTAAGACTGCTATGATCTGCTGACTTCCATCCATCACTGGCCTGTGGAAGCAGCCAGGTGTGTGTGGAAGAATCTGCTGCTCCTGTTCTCCCCCTCACACACGGGCTTTGGAGCGTTTCTGTCCCAACACCTGCTTCATTTCCAGCTCATTCCGGCTCCCCTGCTGCTTCTATTATTAGTGGCTGCTGTTCATTAGCATCACGTATTGCACATTGTAGTGGTGTTGTGGTAGTATCGTAGCGTTGGGTCAGTGTCGGTACACAGCGGGGCCGCGGTAGCTCGGTGGTAGAGTGTGCTCCTGTGAGTAAGGCTTAGCGGGTCTGATACCCCGGGGTGTTAGGAAAGCATCCATCCTTAATCTCCCACCCTTGCCCTGAGATGGAATATTGTCCAGGGTGTTGCCCCGCCTTTTGCCCAATGAGGGCTGGAATAGACTCCAGCATGACTCCCAGACCCCGCTTTGGATAAGTGGTGGATGATAGATGGGTGGATGTCTGTCTGGATACTTCAGTTCCCAGATGTGTGCTCTGAAAACATGCAGATTGGAACCCCACAGTGTTCTGAGCTAACGTCACTGGTCTGTACCCCTTCAGATGAGTGGACCAGTAGGCTTGAACAGCAGTAGACCTCTCTCATCACCCGTCTGCTGGGTAGCTTGGATCTGAAGGAAGGATTCCTGCCTTGGATGCCAGCGGATGTGTGCTCACGTCCCAGTCTCATCCTTGAGTGTTGTCATGTCAGAGGTGTATGTTCTGGGTGTCCCACCTGATGGGACCTGCTCCAGGAGCACCACACCAGCTGGTGGATATGCTTCCCCCGCCTGAGGGGGGAAGTGAGCTGCTCACTTTGGTTGTTAAAGAACTCAGTGACAGAACATGTCCTGTGTCCAATGTGAAACTTTATGTTGTGCTTAAAGCTATAAACATGCCTCACTGCAGGCAGTGTTCAAACTCACTCCCTATTTTCTATAAAGTTTGTTCCTTTCAACTTAATGATCCTGCACCAGTATTGAGTTTGTGCCCAGACGTCTCTTGCCCCACTGCCACCTTAACTCAATGTTGAGGCCCTGCTGCCACCTCCTAGAGAAACATGGGCCGCTCGCCCCTGCTCCTGTTGAACCGGCTTCTCCTGGTTGACTTCTCTTTGGTCCATAAACAGAAGTTACTTAGAAGGATAGCATCCATCCACCCAGTCAACCACTTATCCACACTTCAGTCAGGGAGTCAAGCTGGTGCCTCTCCCAGTGCTCATGGGGTGAAAGGCAGGGGAACCCCCTGGCAGGCCACCATTCCATCACAAGGCTGGAATAGTTAGGGGTTTAGTGCCTGGCCCAAAGACACTACGTGGTACTTTCTGCAGGGGCCAGGGACGGAACCAATCAATCTTCTGATTAGACGACCATCCTGCCTCCTGAGCTTAGCCCGTAACCCTGCAGGAGTACTTACAGCTGGATCACCTGTCAGCCAGCACGCTCACGAGCCGCCATCCTCAACCCCGGGCTGCAGAGCACGATGGATAAAGAAGGCATGAGAAGGATGATTCAGGATCTCATCAAGTCAGAAGACTAAGTCCTGCATCTAGAGAAACACAGACACTTCTTCATTTGCACAGACAAAACGACACTTACAGCTTGGCATCAAGCAAATTCCTGCCGTGTCACATTTGTCGCTGCTGCACCACTCCAGCTGTGCTGGCTCCCACCCAACACCTCCCTGGTGACTGGACGGTGGCTGCAGAGATTTGTGTGGAAGCGACACAGATCTGTCCTGGTGACAAGGCTCCTGCTCTGTTTCCACATGAGCACATGAAGGGTGCTGGACACCCGGTGGTGAGCAGTGCTGTCAGGAAAATCTCCTCTAATGAGGTGAAATGTCGCTCCACAGACCGTGGTGTTCATGCCCGCTGACGGCGTTGTTAAGGGAAGAGCATCGGGGTTGGTTTTTAATCAGCAGCGCTGCTGCTGTAGAAACTCTCCATGGGAACATGGCCGACCTTGACTTGAGACTCGTACAGTGAGTAAATGAGAGAGCGGCCTCCCCGGCAGTAAGCATGCCTCCTCCTCTCTGTGGACTCTGCTGCGGTGTGGGGCCCCAGGTGTTGGTTTTCCTCTTAAGGATCAAACCAGGGACTTGGATTGCTGCATAATCCTCTCGGATTCCTGTTCAACTCCGGCAAGCAGTGAAAGTGAAACCACCAGAATGGCACCACTTGGCGCTTGTCCGAGGCTTAATTCTCTGCGCCGTGACTGCAAATTCCAGCCTATCACCACACCGTGGAACCGAGCATGGCAACCCCTGAACTTGGTTCTCAGCAGTTTCTCTCCTGCTTCTCGTTCCTTAGTCTGATTTTCCCCCCGGCCGGCTGCTTGCTGAGCTTGTTTGATGTTGACTCATGACCCCTGAGCAAGTGAGGCAGAGCTGGAACGTGCAGCTCTTCATCTCCTTCCAAATCGGAGCGGTGTGGAGCAGCACGTCTCAGACGGAGTAAAGGACAGGAGGTGGAGGCCATCAGGGGCAGGACTGGTTATTACCTCAGTGTTGGGCTGTGCAGAAATCACTGATGGCGGCAGGTGGATGCGGGGTATCAATCTCGCCATCTGGTTTGCCTTTGATAAGAAACGGACTGAACCCGTGTTTCATTTTCATATGGAGCTTTCCTCACGGTCTCCTGAGACCACCTCCACCCACCTCTGTCATGTATGACTTGCTGCAGGACGCAGGGCCGTCAGTCAGTATTCACACACCGTGGAACCGGTCACGTCAGCAGCACGATCCATCCTTTCAGCACCACAGCCCTTATACGGCCAGCCAGGGAGGGCTGGAGGGTTGCTTGGAGCGGACACTGAAAGGAAACACGGCTTATGTAAAGGTGAAAGGAGTGTCTTGGTTTATACAATGTAGCAGTTGACGTGATATCTTTCAGTCTTGGTCAGTAAAAGCCTGTATCATGCTTCATGTACTCATCAGCGGTGACTGCCTCGTCTATCGTTGTAGTTTTGGGGTGGCGTAGCTCAGGAGGTAGGGCAGCCTTCTAGAAATCAGAGGATTGATGGTTCGATCCCCGGCCCCTGTACTATCCGTGTCAAGGTGTCCTTGAGCAAGACGCTGAACTTCTAACTTCTGACGCATGTCTTGGACATGGGTCTGGTGCATCTGTTGACGATGACGTGAGGAGATGTGGAGATGGCAGTACATGTTCAGCCATGCTCCTTTATGCACAGATTGACTCTTCTCCTGATTCATAGATGAGGCCTGCTCTGAATTTAGCCACCATGGTTTGTCTTTTCATAAAAATGGTTCTCCAGAAACCAGGTTCGGAAGCTCTGGTGCAGACTTGGGGCTCCTCTCCAGAGAGATGCTGTGATGAGTGCTGGCCAGAGCACATGCAGCGTGTGTGGTGATCAGTTCTGCGTTGCTCATGTAGACAGTCATGTGTGGTGAGGAGAGGTGTGCAGGGTGGGGACAGCATAATGAGGAAGCAGACCCCTCCTCCTGACCAGTGCTCATGTCACAAACCGAGACTGTGTGTGAGATTTAAGAGGATCAATGTTCAGCACTTCAGCCACTGTCTGTGGGAACTGAGAGGGAAAGTGGTGAAACCCAACATCTATCCTTTGTCTGTCACTCATTTCTCCTTCCAGCAACGCCCCCCTCCGCCCGCTGTCCCAGCCAGGTCGCATCTCAATATGGCAGCCACGGCTACCTCATTTAATGTAGTCCTCCATTCGAAGCAGGGACGCTCACTCAACTGCCACTGCTGTCGAGGCATCTTTCAATTAATTCCCCGTTTGTAAGTTATTATGCTCAATTTTTCACGATGCTGCATAAAGTAAATGAATGGTGAATCATTATGCTGCTAATTGCACATCGCGGTAATAAGGGGCTGGTCATTAGCGCTCATATTTTATGTATACAGAAAGACTATGTCCCCGAGACCTTGATGCGTTGATGGTTGAGCTGAAGTATGAGACAGGAGGTGATGTGTGAGCAGTGGCTCTGCATCTGTGTCTGATGGGAGTCTCCATGGCCTGATGTTGGCCATGGAGACTCCCACAGGACTCACATTTGGTCCCAATGGTTTATGGGGGCTGCGGTAGCTCAGGGGAAGAATGTGCACTTTTGGAACTAATGAGCCAGCGGCTGTAGGTTCCAACCCACCGCAGGGCATCAGGAATGGCATCTGGCCTTAATGCCCCATGGTTGCCCAGAGATGGCTTGGTGATCTGTCCTGGTGTTTCCCTGCTCTATGCCCAGTGAGTTCTGGGATAGGCTCCAGCATGTTGGGAACCTCAGCTGCCATTCATGGTTTACAGTGGGGAAAATAAGTATTTCACCCCCTGCTGATTTTGTGAGTTTGTCCCCTTGCAAAGAAATGAACAGTCTATACTTGTCATGGTAATTTCATTTTAACAGTGAGAGACGACAAAAAAACAGTATATGAATTTCAAATATTTATTTGTGTTTTATTGAGTGACATAAATTTTTCAACCCTACAAACCAGGAAGAATTCTGGCTCTCACAGAACAGTTATGTGACCAGGAGGCTCACAAATTAGTACTCTTACTTAATTAGTACTCCTAATTAAGTACTCATTATCTGTGTCAAAGATATCTGTACACAGAATCAATCAACTCATCAGATTCCAATCTCTCCACGATGGGTAAGACAAAAGAATTGTCTCAGGACATCAGGGACAAAATTTTAGCTCTGCACAAGACTGGAATGGGCCACAAGACCATTGGCAAGCAGCTTGGTGAGAGGAGTCACCTGTTGGTGCCACAATTAGAAAATGGAAGAAACACCAATTGACCATCAGTCTCTCTCAGTCTGGGGCTCAAGATCTCCCCTGGGGGAGTGAACCTGACCATGAGAAAAGTGAGGGAACAACCCAGAACTACATGGCAGGAGCTTGTTGATGATCTCAAGGTAGCTGGGACCACAGTTACCAAGATGACCATTGGTAACACACTATGCTGGTATGGATTGAAATCCTGTAGTGGCCATAAGGTCCATGAAAAGTATAGACCACTCATTTCTTTGTAAGGGAAAAACTCACAAAATCAGCAGGGGGTGAAATACTTATTTTCCCCACTGTATTAAGTTTGTAGATGTCTGCCCACCAGAGCCTGCTGCTGCAGGAAAAAGTGAAACGACCTCATGCGATGGTCTGGTCTGTGTCTGACTTATTTAAAAGACGGGAAGCTTGATCCCTAATGTGGGGCTCAGTGTTGGACAAAATGATGCGTTGGCAGAGCAGTTCTCTGTAGCAGAGGTCACATTAAGCACCATCAGTGAACTGGGATGAAGGAGCTCCATCATCATCCTTCACTGCTCACTTGTCAGCGTGGGCTTCCAAATATGCCGTGACCCATTTCTGCTGGTGAGGCTGTTGGAGCATTCCTCTGTGTGGGTGCACATGCATCCAGGCTGGTATGCCATCCGCCTTGTGTGTTCTCTGCCTGTTTGTTTGACCAGGGCCATCCTGTCATGTTGATACTGGGACCAGTTGGAGGAGAGAAGCATTAGGAGGATGAGGGAAGGGACGGCGGAGGAGAGAGAGGAACTGCACATGTAGACCATCTGACCTTCCAAGGACAGGAGGCTGGAGAGGAAGGATTAGAGGGAGGAGACTGAAGGAGGAGGTGGGGGAGGGGGCTGCAGAGCTGGGATGCTCCACATGGCAGTGGATTTACAATCCAACAAAGGGGATTTTTTAAAAACAAACTCCAGCCTAGAGCTGCTTGGCTCCAGCCTACGGTGGTGGTTGATCTATTTTTAGTCGACTGCTGGCTGGAGCTGCTCCCCCTCCCTCATGTCGGGCTTCAGTGTTTTCTATTGATTTCTCCCCAAACTCCCCCTCTCTCTCTCCATCTCTTTCTCTCTTTTAGCTGTCGACTTGGGGTGCATCTTAGGGGAGTTCAGAAGGTACCGTGTCTTGGTGCAGATCGGGGCAGGCATGTAGCAGGTAAATGATGCTGGTATCACAGATGGATTTCTCTGGTGGGGAACAAAATCTGATCCTCCTTTGTTGCGGATGTCTGCCGCTTTGTGAAACCTGCCCCCATCGTCTTTGTGGATGAGTGGCAGAGCAGGGATGTAAAGAACCAGACTGAAGTAACCATTTATTCCCATGGACAGATGACAGCGTGATGCATGATCCAGGGCATCTCTTGATTTATCAAAAAACACAAAGTGCTAGAGTGGTGTCCCACTAGAAGACAAAGGGCTGGGGAGGGGCGGAGGTGGAAACATGTGCTGAATAGATACTTTTCTGTAAGTGGTTGTTTGCCTCTAAATAATGAATGGATCAAAAGTCACACATGGAGAACAGCAAAGTTTTGACTCAAACTGGAGGCCTCTTTGGATAAAGTCTGGAGACGACAGGCTTGCCTATGTCTCCCTGCTGATGTAAAACATCAGTGTGAGTCTGGTAGAAGTCTGTCTTGCCCTGAGGGACAAACAGAGCAGCTTCTTTAAGATGGTGGAGAGAGACGACCAGCTAAAATCTGGCGGTGCTGACATTGGAGTGACTTCAGCACAGTTAGAGAGACTGTAAGATAGAGATGCCTTGAAGTTAACCCCGGTGATAAACACAGGCAGGGGAAATGACAACGCGCTCAAAGCTGCATAATGGAGTCAGCGCACTCCCGCCTTTCCCTTTGTTATCTAATGGCACTGAGCCATAGAAGTGCTGACAGCGACTCTGTTCAGCACTTTCACTGCGAGGGGAATAACCCTAACCGTCAATCTGATGACACAGTTTGTCACCTTAACCGTCCCACCAGTTCCAATTATGCGACGCCACCTCATCTGTTTCGGTACAACAACAAAGTGTGTTAGAAGGATTTTCATCTCTGCTCAGTCTGAATCCTCGCCATGACACCTGCCTTGCTAAGCTTCTTCTTCTTCCAACTGGTTTCCTGTTGCTCAGGGGTCACCACAGGGGATATCACAGTCTCCACTGTCGCCCTGTGAGGGTACAGGGCGATGGCAGCCATTGTTAACCCAGGCCGGGACTGGTCCCATGTGGAGCCTTGACTGGTATGGTAGAGACATGCTCTTGTCAGTCTGCATGATGAGCCAGCAACATGTTACATGGGATGTCCGTCCTGACACAACCACTGGCCTCTGGATGGGGGTCAAGGCGAAGCGCTGGACGCCATTCCGTTATTCATGGACTTGTGCCCATGCCTGTCCCCTGACCTTCTCAGCATATTCAGCCTTAAATGCTGCCATGGAAGTAATTTGTGTCATTCAAGTACCAGGGAGTACATCACGATTGTCTGGAAGTGTCCTTAGACATTTCAGACCTGGGAAAAACAACCCTGGGTACGCTTGCCTTCCTCTGTTGCCAGCGGCAGGTCCGTTTCCTCTCCCGCCTGTTAGTCTGTTTCTAATCAACCAGACTGAGATTGGCCCGATCACAATCATCAACCTGATTGATTTTCCCAATGGATTTTGGGCAAATTAGCCAATCTCCAACGGCGACCAAACGAATTGATTGATTCCTTCAGTGTGGGCTCACCCAAACCCACTGCTACTTGACTTTTCAGCTAGCAGTGAAGGTGAAACCATGAAACGCTTCCTTTTCTGTTTCTGCCTGTGGTAAATAGGCCGGCATGCTGGCTCTGCAGCAGGGACTTTCAAATAAACCGTGACGGGGAAAACACCCCCCCCAGTCTTTATTTCTCCCACAACACTGGATGAGTAATCAGTCCTTTCCCTTTTTCACGAGCATATCCTCCATAAGGCTGCCGCGGTGCACAGAACGACACTACACGGATGTGAGAGGGCAGTGACAGAGACATCCATCAACCTCGTTGTCACCCAGCTTCCCATTCTTACAAAGAAAGCAAAGCATTTCCCCCAAACCTGATGAAACGACAATAGTTCCTGTTTCTCATTGACGCACTATGAAGGGGTCAATGGCATGCCTCCCATCCTGGGGCCCCGCCCCCCAGCAACAACATCCCCTTGTCCCCTGGTGAGAAATACTGACAGATCCAGCCTCCTCCATCTTCCTCATGTGCTTTGTCTGTTTTCCCGCCTCGTTGGAGCAGTCACTTCCATTCAGGCAAGTCTACGGGGGGGTTTTAGTCATGCACTGTCTCCACTGCTGCGGTCCCCTCCCTCCGTCTCTCTGAGACAGGCGTCAGGGAACTGACACACTGCTAACAGTCCCGGGCTGCTCCCAGCATGCATGTGGCTCAGCAGCACCCATGCACACACAGGGGCATTGCACTTGTGCACACATACATGTGCATGCACGAGCCCCAGTCACTCGTCATGCACACATATGGTCACACACTGATGGCATGCGTGGCAGACTGTGGTGGGAGCGTGTCAACAAGACTGATGTTGGCGAGTCGTCCTGATACGGTTTTGTTATTTCTGAGGATTGCACCGTGTCAAGGGAGAGAAATGAGCAGTGAGATGGAGGACCACTTGAAAGAGGTGTGTGTGTGTGTGTGTGTGTGTGTGTCCCCACACACATGGAGTGTGACTGGTCTCATGGCTCTCAGGTGCTGCACACAGAATGACAGCACCACCGTCTGTAGACACACACCAGGATGGACTGTACACTATGGTGACCATGTAGACTAGTGGATTGAATGAGTCCATACCCTGAGTGAGGGCGTTCTCAGGGTCTTATTTTCCGGCGGGGGGAAGATGGAGAAGGACCCCCAGTCAGAGCTAGTGGATGTGGTCAGGGGAAGGAGTTTTGGGGTCCATGCTAGAACTGATACCTACTTGACCTGAGCCCTATTAGGAGGTTGTTGATGAATGGCTGGATGAGTTGACTACTTTTGAGACGGCCCTGAGTTGTGTGTCATTGTCCATTGGCCAGGCCTACCATATCGCCATGGGCGATGTAATCACTGGCTGGGTGTTTTATTACAGTAAGTGCTGTAGAGGATAATAAAAACTATAATCCCCTCTCAGCCCGACTCATCACTACTGCTAATAAGAATTCATCCCCTTCTGCCATTCAAACACTCAGCAAACACACACACACACGTGGACTGGTGTCACCCTTCTGATGTGTTGTCTCTGGATGCTGCTGAGAAGACACACGGTTCACATGTTACTGACACGCATGTTACTGACACACATGTTACTGACACACATGTTACTGACACACATGTTACTGACACACATGTTACTGACACACATGTTACTGACACACATGTA
>OMLC01091654.1:0-15952 GCA_900302585.1 Regalecus glesne | reverse complement strand
TATCATCTTTGCTTAAGTACCTTTGTGGGCAGGTAAGCTGTTCATGGGGTTTTCAAATATATTGTTTTGTTATCCAAACATTGGCACTAAAACAGAACAAACCTTAAAAGACTAGGCCATTTCAAATTATGCACTCTCAATGCACAACTGTACTACGACTAAATAATAATAATATTACAATTATCATTCCCACAAGTGGATATTTGCACATTTCTGCATTTAACTCATTCTATTGTATAGGAGCAGGGAACAGGGGGTTCAATTTCTCGCTCAAGGACAACTCAATATGCTTTCTGCAGGGCCAGGAGTCAAACCTGCAACCTCCTAATCACCAGACGACTGCCCTACCCACTGAGAAATACTGCCCAATGTTCGGCTCATTTGTCTTTAAATAGGGAAGGGAAATGAAGGTCATATCCAACACAGCTACTGGATTTCTACATTGTATTAGAGCTACCATGCTGAAGATTGGTGGTTTTGGATTAATTTATAAAACAGCTATAGTGGCACTGGAAAAAGGATAGAAAGAGGATAACATGTTTGAAACTAAATTTTAGCTAAGTAGTCTTTAGTATGTTGGTAAAGGTCTTACTTAATTTCAGTCTCCTATATCTGCTTGTACGCAAAAACAACTTCTACAAAACTAGCCACTACAAATGCTGCTATGGTGAATAGCTTAAATATTATGCACTTAATTTTCCTACCAGACAGTAACAATCAAATTATACAAAATGTTTATATCGACACTGATCAATAAACTAATGTCCCGAATAAGACAGCAGCTAGAACAGACTTTTGTCCGCATGCAAAAATGAAGGATTGAAGCATTTAATTGTTTTAAGTACATTCCAAGATAAAAACAATCAAATATATTGTCAATGACACAAAGAAGCTGAATACGTTCATCTGCATACAACATATAGAGGGAAACATTTCATAATCATGCTCAGGCGGAAAATCTATTGAGATGAACAGATTCAAATGTCTTGTGGCTCTCTTACCAGACTTATTGAGCATGCATAAAGAAATTGAACTGCAATTAAATATTCATGCTCATTCAATCAGATCAATTTCCCCAAAATGGAAAATCTGCCCAATGTTTACATGCAGGTATAGATGTCTGCAAATGGCTCAAACTTAGTAGTCATTCAGCCAAATCTTCCAACAGTATTAGTAGAAAATAACATTTAGGGTCTCATAAGATATTGAAAAATCGGCGAAGTTGAGGGAATTTGTAAAACTGTACCAACTTGTGTCTGCATCCTTTTTTGTGGCCAAGGTGTACCCTGGCATCAAACAGATCTTTCAATGAGTAGAGCTCCGATAGACGGAAGAAGTCCGGGGAATCCAGAGGTTTACTCAGTAACTTGTCTGTATACAGGACAAAAAAATACAATGATCAGATCTGAGATGACCTCTAATTACAAGGGCCTTAATCTCGCAACTGCTTGAATCCTAATGATCAACCCACAGACCCCATCAAATAAGTTAGAAACACTCACCTGTCGCGTCTTCATTCGTTTGTATTTTAGGGGATTCGACAGAAGCTTCAGTGGCATACATATGTCCGCTGAAGGAGCGACCAACTACAAACAATTTCGGGCGGCGTAGCCCCCAAAGTCCTGAAACACAAAAGCGAATTACCTAAATAATCCCCCCAAGTCTGAGAGAAAATTGGCATCTAGCACTGCTGTGCGGAAAAATCCACAAGAGCCATGAAACTAGTCAAATTCTACGTATATGTAATTGTACATGGCCATTAAACTGACTTTGATAACGGTTGTGGTGTAGCTTGCTAGTGAAGCGTTGCAAACACGATATATTTAGAGACAACCATTGAAATTAGTGATTAATGATTCCAAAAATCAATACAGTTTCCAGCATAACTTAATATTTGACAGACAAGGCAAACAATAAAGTGTATATTTAAGACTTTGCAAGACAAGGATATGTACCTCTTGTTAGCATCATAGCCGCCATGCTGGATGATCGCCGTTTCCTATGTCAACTAAAAGGTGGGTGGTAGTTGTAGTCTACTACATTATGTTTAAAGGAGCCTGACAGATGACAGGTTTCAGTGTGGACTACAACTACCAAGTACTTCAATTTTATACGAAGCAAAACGATTTTGTTCTTCAACTTTATTGTGAAATGAAGACAACGTTGACAACGGAAGGCGTCTACAAAACTATCAAGCCAAAACGTTATCAATATAAAATCTCAAAATCTAGAAAAAATATTGAAAATTATAAATAAAGAAATTCTAAAATAACTGACTTTGAAGAACACCGGAAGTGACGCTAGGGGTTTTCATGGTATTGAATGAACATTTTAAATTAATCAATAATTCACTATTTATAAAGTAAGCAACCTTTACATGGTGAATCAATGGAACATGGCGGCCGGATTTACCAAAAGCCTGGAGTTAAGATGATCACGATAAAGACCCTAAATTCAGAAGGCCCGTATTTTGTATGGCCTTTTCATGAAACTCGAAAAACAAGTCCAGTGGACACAAATGGTTGACTTTTACTTGTAGGAGACAAATCACGTTGATGTTAGGGGCCATGGTACACACCGCCTACAAGAGACATCGCGGGTTCGATCCCACCACGGAGCGTCAGGAAAGGGGGATCTGGCCGTAATACTCGGTAATTGTGAGGCGTAGGGTGTACAACTCCGTTTACCATTTGTTCGGACAGAAAATAACAAGCAAGGTATTGCATTTTCGATCCCACCGTAGGCCATCAGGAAGGGCAGGTCGCCATTCCATCTCATGGCATGACTAGTTGGGGGTTTGGTGCATTGCTCAAGAAAACGACACATTATTCGTATGATGAGAATTAGCCCGGTGGCCAGATCTGGTGTATTTGTATTCTAGATGTTCATTAATATGCACTGTCCATATAAAGGAGATTATTATTATGATCGTTATATCTTATAATGTTGTTATACTCTCAGTGTTGTAGTATGTACGTTGTGTTTTATTCTATACGCACAACTTCCATTGCATGGCTGTTGATCTTGAGAGAGATACCTCCTATGTGGTTCTCCTTGAGGTTTCTTCCTATTTTCTCCATGTTAAAGGTTTTTAAGAGAGTTGTTCCTTATCTGATGTGAGGGTCCAAGGACAGGATGTTGTGTTATTATAAAACCCACTGAGGCACATTTGCAACTTGTGTTAGTGGGTTATTCAAATGAAATGACCTCGATTTCTCTGTGGGAAAAATGGGTCTATACAAGGCCTGAGTAAGGACGATGCCAGGATCAACAGGATAAGACAGAGATAACCAAAGTCAAGGAGAGCCGCATAAACATCAGATCACAGCTCATTGATTGCCAAATGATCTAAGAGTTTATAATCACAATAGCATATAAGAATTTCAGTATAATTATTTATAGAAATAAACTAAGAATTCATCTGCACTTCTAAATTTTGTACTCTGTAGAATTTGTTGAGTTCTGCATAAACAATATAAATTTAAGGACCATAAATGTGCAGGGTAAGTTAATAGCTTGTAAATATTCTGTAAACCATGAGTAGTCTTCCAATAATATGTTGGATGATGAAGATAATAATAATAATTATTATTATTACAAATACTACTTCTATTAATAATGAGTCATTGCCATTTTGAATCCACTTTTTATTACACAGTTAAACTTAGATACAGCAAAAGTTTCTTGAATCTTGAAAGGGTAAAGGGGAAAATAATCATTTTATTTCGATATTTACAAAGACTGGCGATGCACAGCATGTTCAGTACATATCTCAATTGTTCCTGATAAACAAAAATAAATAACTATTTTTTTCCAAATAGAAAATTCAAGAAAACTGTATGACATGAAAAATACACTAAGTATCAGGTCAAGTAAGAAATTATAGTTATTGTGTGAATTCTATGGACTCTGTGACAACATAAATAGCAGAGGTAACAAGCCTCTGATTGTTGAGACATTTTTTGTCAAAAATTGGCTTATGAATCTCAAATCACATGTTTTAACTCTACACAAAAGGTTGAGAAATTAAAGCCAGACTGGAATATGCATTCTTAGATCATAGCATGTAAGTGAGAAGACTGCTGTGCATCACAGCTTTGATCACCACAGGCCATTTATGACACTACTTTCAAGGTGGTTGATTGATTTGCTAACCCACCTGTTGTGTTCCGGTCGAAATGGACCAATTTACAAGTCTTACCTCTGAAAAATGTGTGTATCTTTCTTATCTGATTGTCATAAGGATTTATGACTTCGGGTGGCATGGCTAAGGAGGTAAAGTGGGTCCTCTAGTAATAACAACATCGCTAGACTCCCTGCTCCCTCTGAAAGCCTTTCGAAGTGTCCTTGAGCAGAACACTAAAGATCCCCCCCTTAGCCAGTCCTAGGCACTGCGGCTGCCCACTGCTTCTACATGATAGGATGGGCTAAATGCTGTGAATAGGTTTCATTGTTGGAATACAATGAACAAATAAAGTGGCTTTGATTTCCTAAATTTTGTTAAGTTTCAATAAACTCGGGGTGTGTTTTATCAAACTTCTGTGCACCTGTGGTGTTCCCGGTCAAAACGGTAAATCGACTTATTTTTATAAAGCACTTTTCTAAATCTAGCAACCGTTCAAAGCACTTAAGAACATAGGCCTCATATTTACAGAGTATAGGAGATGAAGGCTGGATGCCCTTTTCTTGATGTCCCACAGGTGGGATCAAACCCACTACACCCGACTTAGAGGCATGTACTCTATCACTTATCTACCACAGCCCCCCCCAACAAAAGACCAGTTATTAGAAAAGAATAGGTTAGATTACTATTAGTGTATAAAAATGATTTCAGGAAAAGGCCCATTCATCAGATGGACACGCCCCTTCTTGGCTTCCATGCCAAGCCCATGGGACCGTCCATGAGAACCACTCCTGTTGGCATTCTCACAAACAATCGCAACAAAGTTTCTATAAAAGAAAGAATTTTTCTCACAGCTCTGGTACATTAAAGCCCTTCTGAGGCTTTCCTCACAGTTCGTTCTGTGGGAGCACAGTGACTTGATCTTATCTTTGGTCACGACACCAGTGAGGAGAGAGGCCAGGAAACTGACAGTTAAGATGAATGACGATGAGGAAGTGTCAGAAGTTGAAGACAATGCCGAATTAGATCCAAACCAAGAGACAAACGATGTGGAAAGAGCCAGTGATGAGGAAGAGAACCATGCTGATGTTTCTTTTTACATTCCGGTCAAAGAACAGACATTTGTCCTGAGCTTCATCCCCACCTGAGAGTCGAGGTCGGCTGTCCACTGAAAATGTCATCAGGATGACACCAGGGGCCAACAAGATATGCCACATCCTGCGCTGATAACATGAAATCCTGCTTGGAAATGTTCTTGACAGAGTCAAACAAAACTAAACATGACAAACTTGGAGGACAGACGCGTTTACAAAGACCGCCGGAAGGATGTAGACAAAGGTCCCAGCACACGTCGGTCTCTTGATTTTTTTCTGGTTTGTAAATGGAATGATTTTTACATAGAACTTCTTTAGTCTAGTGACCACTCAATGCACTTCACAATGCTTGCCTCATTTACCCCGTTACGAAGCATTAAAGCCGGATGCCCTTTCCTGATGCCCCGCAGCTGGATTAAACCCAGGATGCCAGCATGCATATGGAATACAGAGTCTGGTCAGGCAGTTTTAATGCCACTGTATGAGACATTTCACATGTCATGGGAGCATTGCTTCAACAACTGTGACACAACACCTGGGCACCGTCAATAACACAAGCTGGCACCAATCAGAAAGGAACCAGAGACAAAAGGAAAATGCGCGCTCTGCTCTGTGTGCACCAAGAGATGTCAAAATGGGCATTATGTGCCTACATGCAGTGCAGATATTTGCAAGGCACATGTAACAACCGCCATATATTGTCCAACATGTGCATGAGAACACACAAAATGTAACCACCATTGATAGACAGATTATGAATATTTTAATGTTTTTGTTATTGTTAGTAATGCTGTTATTTTTTACTGTTCTTTAATGTATTCAGACATTTATTTTGTAATATGGTCAAGTTTTCATGTAGCTTTGGGCCATTCTGTACTGATGGAATCATAGCAGTCAGTTTTGACCAGGAACACAACAGATGCTATTTTGTACCACAACTCAAAAAAATGGAAATGGTTTCAAAACGTATGTCCTTGATAAACTTTGACACAAAGTAGTCTGATAAATAGCACAATGTTTCATCTGATTTGTCATAATCAAAATAACCCTCACATTATGCTTTTTCGCTTTTTGCTCAAACACGAGTTGGATCACCTTAGGTCAATGCAGCAGGCCATAAATAACAAATGCAAGTTCAAAACTTTTCATGTTCACCAGAACTTTAGCTGATAACAAGTCTAAAACAACATTACGTGATACGTTTCATGATGGGTTTAGAATCAGCTATAACAGGGCTGGTCATTTTGGACTGAGAACACAAAATGAACATAAAATGAACACAACAGGAGGTTCAGGTCCTTGTTTGTAGATAACTTGGCAAGTCCCCCCCCCTATATTTAATAATTTTGACAGGCTCTGTGGAAAGAAAAAGACAAAAATGAAAATTTGAAAGAAACCAAGATGTATTTGCATGGTCATAAAGCTTAGGTCTGCTTGTACTAAAAACAGATTTTCTATCATGCCAGGACGAAGGAAAGGCTGGTGTTTGTGGTGTCCTTAACGTTACAGATTTTCAAAAACGTACAAAAACTAAGGCTGTCCCGACTACCTTTGTTAGACTTCCAGTATTCGAAGCTTTGCTATGATGCATACGGGTCTGCCTTGGTATTAACAAATACGAAAGATGTTCATTTTATATTGCATAGCATTAGAACATTCCTTTGAATCCAGCAAACGAAATTGACTCAACATTGTCTGAGATATTTGTTAAGAGAAACCAGTCGTGTCATTAAATAATAACACAGTTGACCACAAACCACACACTCAAATTGAGAAAATAAGTATATACTCACAAAGTGGAAAACCCTTTCTTCCTTTCCAGACTTCCTGTCTCATCTGAATCACAATCATTCTCTTCCATGAACTTTTCCTCCACTCTTCCCATTTGTACATTTGTCTTCACGCTCTCCCCTTCTCCCTTTTCGCTGCTTGTCAAGGTCCCTCTCTCCTTTCCTTTGCTCATCTCCCTGCTTTGGACCTGGATGTGGTTCGTCCTGTCTGAGGCCAGTTCAACGAATGCACCGTCTTCTCGAGACATATACACTGTAATCTCATTCCGCTCTGATGCAGGTTCTGGCGACCTCTGACCTTCAGGGGCAATGCCCTTTAAGAAGGGCTGTCCTTGGTGCTGCCTTATTGCAGACAAAGGGTTGAAAAAGGTGGGATGGGAAGTGGTATTTACAAAAGTCTCCGAAGAGCAGCGGATAGGTGGAGATGATGTGCTCCACATTACTGCTCCTGGAGCAGAGACAGACGTCTGTGGTTTGGTGAAAATGCCCCCCCTTTGACATGATGAGGCGAATGATGTGTTCTCACTGTTTCTGAATGAAGCCACATGGAACCGAGTTCCACCAAAACGTGCACTCTTTGTTTCAGTAGAGGAGGGACCCAGGCTCTGATGCCACGTTGAGTTAAGGTAAGACTGGACAATGTTGGGACCAAAATGAGGCCGAGTTCTCCCCATGTCTGGGGTTAAATTCTGAATCCAACTGCTCTCAATGTTGAGCTTTCTTTTCTCCGTTAGAGCTGCCCCAGCACCATCTGCTGGCCTCAAGAGACTAGGGTTGTTAGAGTGGGCAGAGGAGGGTGGTGATGTGCTCGTAGAGGCAGGGGATCTGGAGGTTTTGGATTGTGGGATCCGTGTAGTTGGAAAGTCTTCATCATGAGATACTTTGTCTTCAGGACTTGGCAGAGATGCATTAGAGAGGGGAGTGAATTTCCTTGGAATTTCAGCCAGCTGGTTTTCCAATTTAATATGAGAATTTGGAAATGGGGAACATGCTTTGACTCCATCTTTGCCCCGCAGATTTTCCTCTTTTGAGATTGATGAAGCGGAAGTCTTGGCCTTTTCAGCCAGGAACTTTCTGATCTCTTGCTCAATGCTGTCATCGCTGTCGACTGAGCTACTCTCTTCTTTTATTCGAACAACAGGCATGTTATTGTGCCTCATCTGCAAGTTTCTGTCCCCTGGTCCCTTTTCTCTGTCCATGTCTGACATCTGGATGATTTGTTCTCTTTTCTTGTTACCTTTTTTGAACTGTGACACGCTCCTTTTACTCAAGTCAGAGTTCTCTCCAATTCCATATCTGTTCTTGTGGAGATTTTTCAATCCGCCATGCTTGGAGACAGGATCAGTCTTGATTCTTTTTGCCAGCAAGGGTTTTCCTAATGGGAATCCTACATTCTTGAAGCTTGTTTTCAGTTTCATCTCTCTTGTTTTCTTTGTTAGCTTCTTTTTCGTCTTAAGGAGATCTTTTATTGCCATGTCAAGGTCCTCATCACTGTCCAGGGAGCTACTTTTGTCTCCACCTTGCTCCATCTTTTCTAATTCAGCTGGTGGTGGTGTTTCCTCCCTTTGGGAAGATACCAATGAGCTTGATCCTTTTCCATGTTCTTGCAAAGGTTTAAATCCCATATGTTCTTTTATTTTATGATGTATTACATGCTCTTTAGAAATCTTGCACTCTTCCTCTTTCTGTTTTCTTTTCTCGGTCAAGGACAATCTAGCAGCTTTCTTCTGGAGTCCTCCTTGCTTTGATTTCAGCTCTGGCTCTCTCATGCTATCTGCTCCTGTGGTGATCACAGCGGAGTTGGGTGGTTGATTGTGCATCTGGGCCTTCTGTTCAAGGAATTTCATGATTTCTTGCTCAATCCCATCCTCACTGTCAACAGAGCTGCTGCCATCGCTTCTCTCATCCAGAAAGTTAGAAGGGTGTGACAAGGGTCGAGCAGGTGAATAGTCACTAGGGCCAACGTTGGTGACAAATGCCGCTGGCATGACCGCTTTTGAAATGTCAAGAATTGCCTCAGCACACATTAGCTCTGCTGTTGTGTTTGCTTTTGGAGTGGCTGGCGTGTGTTGCTCCCGCAAAGATTCTACTCCTGATGAAAGTGGCCCATTTCCTTTAGATTTGGCGGTACCCGTGTGTGTGCTCTTGAGTATAGAAAAAGATGAGGGGGGAGGAACAACTCGGACTTCCTTCATCGTTCTTTCCCTCTTCTTTCTCAGTTTGTGTTTTTTCATGTTGTCTGTGCTTGTACTCTCACTCGGGTTCAAGGACGACTGACTTATAAGTTTTGGCTTATCAAAGAGTGGTTTCAGAACACTCTTTTCTGTCTGCTGCTCAAGCTGGTAGCAGCGAATAGCCTCCTCAATTCCATCATCACTGCTCGAGTCTGACTCCTGTTTGATTATCTGGGGCTGACAAGCTTCCCAAATTCTATCCTGCTGCTCTTTCTTCTCTAACTGAAATCTTTGAATGGCCTCTTCAATGCCATCATCACTACTGCAGTCAGGTGAATCTTCCCGATTCTCGACTTTGATAGGGCAATTAACACTAATGGCGTTTGTCTCGGGGAAGTATTGCATTTGCTCATTTGTAGATATATTCTTTGTCATAGTACAATTGCTTGTGTTCATTTTATTCACAGGATTCTCTTTAAAGAGGGTCTTCTTTTTAATATGCTTTTTCATGGCTAGAATAGGTGCTGTTGAAGTTTCAACTTTAATATTTTTCAAAAAATGGTTGCTGGCAGGTAAAAAGTTATTAGTGTCGGAATGTTGTTTAGAAATCTCAGGAATGGGTGGATTTTTCCTGGTGACTTTGGATGGCAGGAGAACATTGGCGGATGTTTCTGCTGTCCGTTTGTGATCATTCTTTTCCTTTAGGTATTCCAGTATGGCCTCCTCAATTCCTCGGTCTACAGAATCATCACTGTCAGATCCCTGAATCTCACAGTTAACTGGGAAAGAAATGTCTGCACATTGGTTTTCCGTGGGACCCTTGGTGTTGGACATGGGTTCAACAAAAGGACCCATTCCAACTGTGCAGAACTGGGGATGAACTTCTTGCTCAGATGGTGCATTACCCTCAATATCGTCGCCCATGCTGGGTGAGAACTGGGGGCTCCTCAAGCTCTCTATGATCATCTGCAACTTATCCTGGATAGGTGCGCTACTGCTTGACAACTCGGGATCAGAGTCATTGAAGCAGAGTGGAAGGCCATAGCCTCGAGCTGGCCCACCGGTTATCCATTCTGAGCCAGTTGCTGCAACTGCAGGTGCATTCATCAAGTACATTCTAGTGAGTAAGGTTTGGGTTCCGGACCATGGGAGCAGTGTTGCCTCCGATCAATCACATTATTTAATCTGAGAAGAGAAAAGAAAATGTTTCAGAATTGCTTCAGTTACCTGAGGCTAGTCAAACATCAGCAATATTTAAAGTTATTGGTAATACATTAGTATCTATAGATGCAATATATATATATATATATATGGCCACATTGTGGCTGTTATAATTTTATATAAAATGTCCTGCCATTAAATATGCCGTACCTCAGGGCTTGTTTCTTGGCCCTCTACCCTTCACTCTTTCTAGTTCCCATATTGCACAATTTATACACAGTTATGGGATGAATTTCTATTGCTAATGGATGATACTCAGCTGTATGTACCCATAAGGGCTGGTGATCATACTCAAATGACTAATCCAGATATCTACTTGGTTGCTGTGAAAAAATAAATGTCCTGGTTTTATATTAAGATAAAACTGAAATGTTGGTTGTTGGCCCTGCTAGACAGGGACACAACAATTTGATCAAGTAACAACTATAATAAGGAACTCCATATCTCCATCAATGATGAAACCCAGCACTGCACTGAAGTAGGCCAAACTTTTATTCAGTGTACAAATCATAACCTCCTGCTTAATGTAGACAAAACCCAAGAAGAAATTATTGACTTTTAATGGACGCCAAATCCCAAAACACCCATAAAAATGAATATAGACCCCATCACCACCACTGACCCTTTTAAATCCCTTGGAACATACGCCAGCAATACCCTGAAGTGGAAAATCAACACATCATTGCAAAAGCTCAAATACTTTATTTTCTTAGGCAGCTTAAAAAAAATGAGATCAGACATCAACTTTTCATTTAGATTTACTCAACCATTATCGATTCCATCATAACATCTTCCAATACAGTATGGTATGATGGCAAGGACAGTCAAACATGGCAAAAAACTGCTGCAAGTTGTAACCAAAGCATCCAAAATCCTAGGCACCCCACTCTCCTCCTCAATAGAATCTCTACATACTTACTGGATTGTAAAACAAGCAAAGAGGATCATCTCTGACTCCCTGACATCCTGCTCATCACCTCTTCTAGCTCCTTCCACCAGGGAGGCACTACATGCCACTGTCACCAAAGACTAAATACTTCACAGTTTTCCCCCTAGCTCTCAGGACTCTGAGCTCCTTCTCATATCATCACACACCACTGGTATACACACTATCAGTCACCTAACTGTTGTGCGTGATAGGTTTGTTTCTGAAACTGTGTGACTGCATCGCTCATGTTAATATGTGGAGTGTTTACTGTTATCCATGGATGTGTTGTGCTATATAGTTTAATATGCTATGCCGAAAACAAATTCCACTGGCGACACACGAACACCAATATGTCATACAGATAATGTAAATAGTCAAGTGCAATGCAAGAGTGGTCAAAGTATCAACAATATTAACATGTAGGATACAATATGTGGGCATTTTGCCGATCCATATACAAATAATGGAGAGACAGTAAATACCGGTTTCACAGCTGAAAATAAACTTATTAAAAGACATTTATACATATTCAGGACTAAAAAGCTAAAAAAAATAATAACGGCAAATCTTAGCTTGAACTACCAATTAGAATATGGCTAAAATTTTCAAATCAATCACTGAAGCTGTTGCAATTCATGGCTGCGAGGTGTGGGGAAAAAACTAAACGAGACTAGGCCAAATGGGACATCCCACTGACATCCAGCAAGCATCGTACTGCTAAAGTATCCTCCAGGTGCAGAGAAGAGCCCCCCCCGACTGTGTATGCAGAGCTGAACTAGGCCAACATCTTCTTCTGTTAAATATTCAAAAACGAGCCCTAAATTTCCAGAATCACATTAAAACAAGTTGCCCACTCTCATCATCATACAAAGCCCTATATTGCCAGGAGTTAACCGCACAAAGGAGTCCCTTCTGGCATCTGACCTGTGGCTGGACCAACCATCAGCCACTCAGGCCATTATGCCATGACCAGCTCACCTTCAGGACACAGTGGAGTTAAACTGAGATAATCCTTTGTTTTCCTATTAAGTTTATGCCATATAGCAAAATTCATATCATGCTTGTCTCTGACAATAAGTCAGATTTTCACTTGGTTGGAATAACCATAAATCTTAATTGAAATATAATTATGATCATAATTTCAATCCATTAAACTGGGATGAGAGCAAAGAAAACTAAAGGGGTCTTGAAGGGGTGTTAACACTTAACAGGGGAATGACGAGAGGAGTGACTCATCTAATAGATAAACCTCTCCTTCTCATCCAGTGGATAAGTGAGAGGGCTGAGGAGACCTAGGCAGCTCTACCCAAAGAAAAGCAGACCGAGACTGCTGCAGTCATGCAGTGAGAGAAATATCAAGTGAAATGACGAGATCTGCAAAGCCATAAAGGAGGTACAAAGGGAAAAAGGCTCCATCTTACCTAAAAACACAAACTGATGAAAAACAGTCAGCCAAACAGATCAGACTGGACCCTCAAGTGCTTGGACAGACATAAATGGTCTCAAGGGGGTTCGATTCTGATCCAATGTAATCTGAATGTACTCAGATAGGTGGAGACAAATGCAACTTGAAGATGTTGACTGAACTAATGAGGAAAAGTGTCTTTTGGAAATAGAGAAGGCTCTAGTACAAAAGCACATTTGACAGTAAAAACAATATCAAACTACCCATCTAAGGGACTGAGAGACACACAAACTGATGGACAGACAGGAAGATCACAGGGACACATCTCTGTCCCTGTGACCTTTCTGACAGAAAAAAGAAGTTGACAGGTAGAGGCCAATACTGACAAGACGATAAACCCAGAAGGACGACGAGAGAGGTGTGGAGCTACCAAGATAAATCATATGCAAACAGACAGATGCACTGAGACGTTCTGACAGACAGGCAGGCTATAAAAAATGAACAATGGTTGACAGGCTCATATATAAAAGCAGGCATATATAAAAGAACTCAAATCTGGGCTCCTGCTGTGTCTTAACAGAATGTCCGATTCCAGGGAGAGGCAGCCAGACAGGTTTACAGATAAAGCAGTGGACCATGCAGCTCAGACCACAGTAGCTCAAGAGTAGAGTAAGGCTTTGGGAAATGACAAGCCAGACACCACAGGTTCAATCCCACCATAGGGTGTCAGGAAGGGCATCAGGCCTTAATCCCATACACTCCATGTAAATCTGTGTCCACTAATTGGGAGATGTGAAAATGGACCCACACACGCACACGCGCAAGCACATATACTCCAAAACCACTGCTAGCTAGTATGTTAATGCAGTAGGGGGTGCTTTTCTCCCAAAAAAATTTTACACTTACTATTCAAACCAATTCATGTAATCACAAGTCTTATCTAAAGTAGCTGAGCCGTTGGAAACTAGTTGTGGAGCGAGGACTTTTTTCCAGCACATTATCCAGTGATGGCCCAGGGCTGGCAAATTCTATGCATTTTGGTAAATATGGTCACAAATTTCAACCGTCAGTTTTCAAGCACACCAGAGTGGAACCTTTCTCTAAACTGTTCAACCCATTATTCCAACCGTCCATCTACAGTACTGAGATAAAGTCTCCAAAAACAACAAACAAAAAACTGAAAAATATCTTTACAAAATGGCTACCCGTCCAGTGCTGAATAGGAATAGATCACAAAAAAAGTATTTTATTTTTTTAACATTTACCTATATGCTAATGTTTTGCTGGTAAATTAATTTCCGGTTGGGGCGATGACAGGAAGTTATGTCAACAACAGTTAAAAATAAACTGAGAGACGGAATACAAACACGCAATTATAAGACTTGTTTCCATTACTTTTGTACGTTTCATAGTCAACTTCTGAAATGGCATTGATCCATTCTGAAAAGCATATTTGTCAATCTGGAACTCAGAAGTTTATTTTAAAAAAATGAATAAACTTCTGAGTTCCAGTTGTTCCAATTCACCTCTTTATTCGATTCCTTTACCTGGATTATTGAGCATGCATCAGGACATATTTGTCAATGTGCAGAGGCAATGACAAAATATACTAATTCCAGCACTAGAGTATTACAAACTTTACGCCATTGTTGTAGCTCCTGTCTCTATCCAGCCCTCTTGGTTCATGTGGGTATTGCATCGTGTGGTCGCATACCGTTTATAAGTAGGGACGTCCACGACAATGCAAGATACGCAGGGTAGCTAACATGCACACATGAATACGTAGCTAACATCTAGTGCGTCGTTGCTCTGAAAAATCTCATAAAACTCCGACGATTACCTAAAATGTCCGAGGGTGGCTGGTCAGTGAACCCCACAGAAAGAATCCACCGCTACATTAACTTTGTTGTGAGCAAATAAAGCTTCAAACGTACGTACTTGAGCATATCTGCTAGACATCCTTCCATGTTGTGGGCATTTCCTACATTCACGTCTCATCCGGTTGACGCGCAGCAACCGCGGCTATCCCCCTCATCCCTCTGCCGACTCGGACTGCATCAACGCCCGGTGTACAGCACTAGGATACACCGCAGAGCGACCATGTTTCTCGGTACCGGCCGTGTTCGTCGAACCCCTATAATTCGACCGAGGTCGGGGCCAAAGCCAAACTCTTACCAGCGACCATGTTTCTCCCACCACCACAACAACATCGAGCCATTATCAGATAATGTCAGAATAACAGACACTGACAAAATACCTGTCTACGGTGACTTAAACCAGGGACGGGCCTCCGTGTGTTGCAAGCCCCGGCATCTATCCCCGTGAAAAAGCCTTTGTGCCCAGGCGTTTGTTCGTTGTCATCGCTATTCTAAGAGTGACAAGTTTAACTTACCCGCCTATGTTGTGTGAGAATCACTCTGGTGAAAAGGTTTATGGCAGCTTCGTGCGATGGTCTTTGCGGTCATCAGCGACACATTTCCTTGCTGTAAAACACACCACTGCGGGTCCACGCCTGTGAGCTCCCCGTGTTGACTCTTGCTATAACTCCCGGCCGGCGGGCAATAAGCTTCCTTGTACCGGGGGTCCACAGTTAGAGATGCTCAAATATGGCACCAGCTCCATCTGAATATACCCAATATATAAATACTGACGAGATCAAAAATGTGAGGAATGTCCTTATTTTTGTTTTGTCCACATCAATTATTGCACTGAAAAGATGAAAATCCCATTATGGTAACACTTTACTGTGGCTGGATGAATATATTAGAATGCTATTAAATTACGGGTAAATTATGCGTAGAGGACAATGGTAATGGTAAAGTACTTGACTAAAGATGAGAAAGACCCGTCTTAACGCGTCACCATTGGTCCCCACGTTGTCGGGGGACAACACGGACACATATAGGGGGTGGGCAATTAAGACCGGATGTCCTTCCTGACACCCTCCCCACCAAGTGGGCTCGAACCCGCATTTCCGGACGCAAGTACGCAGTACTACTAAACTGATAAAGACAAACGAGACTATGTAGATTTAGTCAACTCTGAAGATCCAAAGACGATAGGAGTCTTTTTATTTTTTATTTTTTAATAACCACGTCTGAATGCACAAGCATGATAAAGAACGGTCTCTTGTCAAAAATTACACATAATACCACGACACACAATAACATGAGAAAGAATGGAAAAATAACTGCTTAAATCTGTGGGCAGAGCGTTT
>OMLC01091653.1:0-12425 GCA_900302585.1 Regalecus glesne | reverse complement strand
CTTGTGTTCAAATCAGGGAGGCCGTTCTTCCCAATCACACCCCTCCAAGTGTCTCCATCATTACCCACATGTGCATTGAAGTCTCCCAGTAGAATGATAGAGTCCCCTACAGGAGCTCCATTCAGGACTCCATCCAGGGTCTCCAAAAAGGTTGAATACTCTGATGTACTGTTTGGTGCATAGGCACAGACAACAGTCAGAGCTTTTCCTCCCATAATCCTAAAGTGTAGGGACATGACTCTCTCATCCACAGGGTTAAATTCCAATACAGTGGCCCTCAGCCGGGGTCTTAAGAGAATCCCTACACCTGCCTGGCGTCTCTTACCTTGGGCAACTCCTGAATAGTATAAAGTCCAACTCCTATCTAAGACCTTGGTTCCAAATCCGATGCTGTGAGTAGAGGTGAGCCCCACCAGATCTAATTGGTACCATTCCACCTCCCGCACAAGCCCTGGTTCCTTACCCCCCAAAGAAGTGACATTCCACGTCCCTAATGCTAGCTTCTGTTGCTTGGTTCTGGTCCGCTGAGACCCTTTGCCTTCACTGCTACCTGTCTGGCAGTGCACCCGACCCCACTGGTTCTTCCTGTAGGTGGTGGGTCTACAGGATGCAATGAAATTTCTTCTCTGAATTTAAATTATCCTATTGTATAGGAAAAGCTGACAGCTGCAGCACTGAGGGAGCAATACCAATTCTTTTCCCTAATGGCTTGCTCAGGGGAACAAGTAGGAGTATTAACCATCACATACATGTCTTTTGGTGGTGGGAGAAAACTGGTGAACCGGGAGAAAGCCCAAGAAAATATGGGGAAAACATGCAAACTCCACACAGAAAGGACCTGGTTCAGCCTGGGATTCAAACCCAGAACCTTCCTTTTGTTAGGCAACAGCAGTAACCGCTGGGCAACTATGCTGCTAAAGAGGAAAAAAAAGGTAAAGGAGTTTTATGTATATTTATTTGGTTTTTCCTTTGCATGCGGAATCAAATGCACGCCAGTCCAGGCCTCACTTGGTTTTGCCCCCTTTTGTTTCTTTCATACCATTCTTTTCATCTACCGTCTGGAGTTCAGTTGGATGCAAAAAGACGCGGTGACAGCAGCTCACCAATAGATGGCAGCACCTGACACCCAGCACTTCTAATGAGTCTCATGGAGCCAGGCTGTGTGGAGATGTTTCTAGTATTTGATATATTTTGTGTCATCCAGACAAAGGCTGGGGAAGAGCATACCGGACCAGTGCAGGTTGGTTTTCCCTCCTGAACCTCACACTCAGCATGGCAGGGCATACACTCGCCTTTCAGCGTAGCAAACTCACGTCTCTCCCTGCACACACAAAAAGAGAAAAAACATTTAAGACATAATCCCACAAGTCACAGGTTACAATGAGACACAGTGAGATAGCAAACATGATCCATCTTGACCACTATGACTTTGTGAAAACTGACCCTGTGAGGAACTTGCACTGTGAGACACAGGTTCCTCCCCTGCTGTAATTCTTGCAGGACAGACATTGGTTTGGCCCATGACCCCAACATCCATCAGAGGAGCACAGGGGGTCACACACATGGCCCCCTGCAACTGTACACACACACACACACACACACACACACACATCAGATAAGCCACGTCAAGTTAATACCAATTAAAGGAAAGCCAGTAAAGGATGGCAGTCAGAATGTCCCTTGGCCTGTCTCTCACCACATCGGTTTGGTGAACGGTTGTCCTTGATGTCGTTGTTCTTCAGACGCCTCTGTGAGCGGGAGCTGCTGCTGCTGCTGAAGAGACGTGTCCAGTTGATGGTGTTGTGATAGCACAGCATCTTATTCCCTGTGATGTAGACGCCGCCATCATTGATCCTTCGCAGTGAGCGAAGTCCCAAAGAGGTCAGAGATGGAATCTTCATCACCAGCAGAGAGTAGCCCCTGAAATGGGTCAGGATGAGGGATTTTGATCAATAAGAAAGCACCTGTGATGAGTCAATGGTCATAAATGTGATTTTGGTCAAAATACAACAAACCAACTCAATTACAGGCATAAATCATTTTTCAATTAGCACTCAATGATCATAAACAATAGCTAGAGCAGGACCATCTCATGAGGCTCTTATTAGAGAGATTTCATAACATTGGTACGCAGTAGTTGTACCCGTCCCTATGTCTGCTTGTTGTCCTGTTCTCTTTTCCCTTACAGGCAGTTTGAAGGCAGAGTTGGGAGGCACATTTGACTAATTTAGGTGGCAACTGTTGGCTGTTGTCAGTATAGTCAGAGAAGGCTTGCTCTCTCCTCCACAGGCTGCATAATCTTTGTTTGTTTTACAGGCTTGGTTTGTTATTTTGTATCTTTTACAACACCCCTACCTACACAATATTCACCATACAGCCACACAAACGCACACAGCTGATTTCACACACGGCCACATTTCACGACTGTACTGTAGATTAGTTATTACTGAAGCAAACGCTTTAACGGACATTTGAGTCTTGCTTGGCCTCACCTTCTTGTCACCTACTTGAACCATGTCAGAAACATTGGACTTAAGATGAGGGATTGTTAGATGTTGTTTCTGCGTTTAATAAAGCAGAGATGTGAAATGTTATTGGACATCCAGAAGCAAAGTCTGGTAAATGTGTTTTTTTACTGTACCTTTTAGAGCTCACTCCTCTGTATAGGGTGAAAATGAAAAGAAAAATGAGGGAATGTGACAAAGGTCATCAAATGAGGGGGAGATGAGATGCAAAACAGTGAGACGATGAGAAACATGAAACATTTAAAACGGTAATCACCTGTAAGGGGTTCTGCCTTGAATGATTTGGAGGTTGGAGAAGACTGACAAATCCGGCATGCTTGACGGCCATGACTGGATATTGAGAATATCTGCAACCAAATTCATAATTTTCCAATTGGAGTAACCATGTTTAAGAGATGAGGCTAAGTAACTTAGAGCGTTCTTCTTTAGCAACACACTTTTTGAGCTATGTCAAATCTCCATTTAGGTCTATTAATTCTACTAAAACTGCTTGCAAGGGATTCAGATTACAAATCTCTTGTTACTTGATCTATGTGCAGCCTTTGACACCAGTATTCATGGCATACTCTCGGGCACAATTCTGGGTCCTTCTTTGAATATCTCACCCATCTCTCTTCCTCAGCTATGGAATCATTTCCCTCTGCTATGAAGATGACTGCTAATTTATATGTACCTGCAAAGTCAGACAATCACACCCAGTTTAGAGATATAGAGGCATACAGTTCATCTAACTTCTTACTTTTTGACTGAGAAAAATGTGAGATTCTGGTTATTTGTGCAGGAAGACACTGACATCAGTATGAACAAGTGACGGGGAAGCTTAAAACTGTGTAATCTCCCATGGGCAACACCTTTGGTGTTGTTTTTGATCCAACCTTTACAAATTAAAATAAAATAAAAAAATAAAATGATTCCCTTATCAGTCCCGCAAGGGGAAATTTAGATTTCTCTGTATTGTTGACCCAACCTATTGTATAGGAGTAGTTAGCTGCCAACATATGGCGCTCGGGGAGCAGTTAGGGGTTAAGTGTCTTGCTCAAGGACACCTTGACATGTTGTATGCAGGACCGGGAATCAATCCTGCAACCTTCCGATTGTCAGACCACCACTCTACCCACTGAGCTATGCCGCCTCTAGAGTTGATTTGACTTGACTTAACTTTTTAGTTACTCACAAGAGAAATTTAAAGACTTATTTTTCCAAAATCAAAATACTGCTGAAATCTGGTCCATCCTATTTATGGCCAATGTCATGCTTTTGTTCCATCCAGAATAAATGATTGTAATCTGATTTTCTCCTGACCTGTCATATAACAGCTAGAATCCTGACTAAACAGCAACCTTAACTTGAAAGTGATTCTACTAATTTGTAGACTAGTTAAAAGGCTTCCTCCATTTTGTCTATCTGATCTAATGCAGTCTTATGTGCCATCCTGAGTCCTCTGAAAGTGCAGGGCAGGCCTCATCTGCAGTCAACAGATTGTGGAGGTTTTTGTTTGGAATAGTCTTCCTGCTGACCTTACACACACCAATTCTCTAGGCTCCTTTAAAGCTAACTTTTAAACTCACCTTGTCTCAAGTAGCCATCACTGATCATTGAATTGGCCTTATTTGATCCTTATCATTAGGGGCTGTTGTAGCTCAGTGGTTAGTGCACTCAATTTGGGAACTGATTAGCCAGAAGTAATGGGTTCAAATCCACTGTGGGGTATCAGGAAGGGCATCCAGCCTTAATCCCTCAAGGTCCATCTAAGTGCATTTCCACCCCCAAATTGTAGGGACAAATCATGACATGTAAAACAGGCCTCTCATCTGATCCTTACTATTCCCTTTTGAAGGGGGTCTCAGTCTCAATATGAGGTCATGTAAATCTTGCACTACACTTCAGCTCTGGGTTACTACTGCTCTCCTGCACCCACCTCCAACAAAAAATGTTTTTTTCCTGAGAAATTTTAACTGTGGAGATTTCCTCATCTGAAACAAATTTCCAAAGAATATCACACATTGCATCATGTCTTTCATTCTGAAGAATGAGCAGAAGTTTAAGAAACAATACACAGTCTCAAAACCCCCACAGACAGAGACACACCTGTAATCTCCCGCACCGTTTTGAAGATTTTCAGCTTCTCTGGGTCCAGGGCTGGGACGTTCGTGTATGCATCACTTTGGATGGAAAAAAATGTTTACATTAAGTATTACTGAAAAGGAGAATTCATAAAGCAGATGAACTGAGACTCAGAACTGCTAAGAAAAAATATGAATCTCTAAGGAAAACTGCTGGTGTGCTGTATCGTAGTCTTGACTCATCACAGTCATGCTCACCCTTTGATTCCGGTCACCAGGAAGTGAAGGCTGCCCTGGATCTTTGTGCAGTTGATAAAACTGTCAATGTTCAGAGCATCCACAGTCTGTCTGTTGGCAGATCCTGTTCCCGGGCAGGCTGGGAGGGGGAGATGAAGAGAGAGACTGACCTGACCCAAATTATTGCAACCTTCCCCCTCCCCAGTATTTCTAGCATCTCAAGAATATCATTGCAGAGGACAGTTCAATTCAACATCAGAGCTAATAATGACCATGACGTCTACCAAAGTAGTCAACAATATACAGTTGCAAACTACAAATTAAAGCGACAAACATCTACATAGCAAATAGTAAAAGTGAGAGGTCAGTTTTATATATCACAATGTGTGTAATAATAAATACTATTAACAGCAATTGTCATAGAAAATTGTAAAATAGGTTATATCCATCCTCGCCGAGGAACCATCACTTTGTCGTGGTGGAGAGATTTAAGTGTCTCTGTGAACCTGAGAGCTGTGTTGTGTTATCTGTAGCCTTGTGCTCCTGGTAGGGTCTGCCATGGCAAAATGGTCTCAGGTGAGGGACCAGACTAAGAATGGTTCAGGAAGACCCCATGAAAGATCCAGGAACAATGTGGATTCCATCATAGTGGTGGAACAACAGACCAGCTCTTTACGCTCACAAGGATCCTGGAGGGGGCCTGCGAGGATGCCAATCCGGTCTACATGTGTTCTGTAGATCTGGAGAAGGCTTATGACCGGGTTCCCCGGGAGATATTGTGGGAAGTGCTGTGGGACTATGGGCTGAGGGGGTCACTAATCAGGGCCATCCAACCTCTGTATGCCCAAAGTGAGAGCTGTGTCTGGGTTCTAGGTAGTAAGCCAGACTAGTTCCCGGTGGGGGTTGGCCTCCACCAGGGCTGCTCATTGTCACCTATCCTGTTTGTGATGTTCAATGGATCTGGAGGAGTAGTGGAGGAGGAGAGGGGTGGTAGTTCAGTGGACTGAGGATTACATCACTGCTGTTTACAGATGATGTGGTTGTGATGACATCATCAGTCTCTGACCTCCAACACTCTCTGGATTGGTTCACAGCTGAGAGTGAAGCACCTGGAATGAGGATCAGTAGCTCTAAATCTGAGACCATGGTTCTAAGCAGGACACCAATCTGAGTAGGGAATGAGTCCTTACCCCAAGTGAGGGAGTTCAAGTATCTCGGGGTCTTGTTCTCTAGTGAGGGGAAGATGGAGCATGAGTTGGACCAGAGAATCAGAGCTGCTGGAGCAGTACTGAGCTCACATTGCCAAACCATCGTTACCAAGAGAGAGCTGAGCCAGAAGACGAAGCTCTCCATATACCGGTCAATGTTTCTTCCTACTCTCACCTATGGCCATGAAAATTGGGTCATGACCAAAAGAAAAAGATTGTGGATACAAGCAGCTGAAATGGGTTTTCTCAGGAGGGTGTCTGATGTCTCCCTTAGAGAAAAGGTGAGAAGTTTAGACATCCACGAGGAACTCGGAGTAGGTCCTCCAAGTAGAAAGGAGCCAGTTGAGGTGGTTAACATCTAATAAGGATGCCATCTGGTCGTCTCCCAAATGAGGTTTTTCAGGCACGTCCAGTTGGGAGAAGGCCACAGCGTAGACCAAAGACCAGGTGGAGGGATTATATCTCCACACTGGCCTGGGAACGCTTTGAGATCCCCCACTCAGAAGTGGTGGATGTTGCAAGGCAAAGGAAGATTTGGAGGTCCCGGCTGAAATCTGCTACCTCCGCGACCTGACCGGTCTAGCGGATAAGCGGTTGACGATGGATGGATGGATGGAATTTAAGTAAAATGAGGACAAAAAGCCATGTGATTTTTTTCCTGACTGTTGGTCGATAGTGGTTGTGAAAGTGGTAAAGCTGGCTGGAGGACTATCAGGTTATAATCTGGTGGCAAATGAACACCACAATGAATACATAGGTCACCATTTACAAACAGTAAGTGAACACTTTATCAAGTACCTTTTGGACAGAGGCCTCCACACGGCTCACATCTTTTCACGCCTTTTTTCTCCACTTCCAACTTATCAGAGGGGCAGATGCTCACACATGAGTTGCCATCCACAAAAAAGCTTGCTGTGAAACATGGACAGAGCAAAAGAAATGGAAAAAGGAGATGAGACCATACCATGTAGAGGTATAGCTCTGGTGGAGGAAGTTATAAAACGATAGTGTGTTAATAAACTGAATTTGCCTGGCACTTTTTAAAACACTTCAGCTGAGCAGAGGGGGGCAAACACGATACTCAAACACAAAATCAGACAGGTAAGAAGAGGTGCTTCAAAAAACAACTTTAAACAGCAAAAACCCAAAAGATGAAGCATGTTTGAAAGCAGGTATGTAGAAAATGAATTTTAAGAGGTGAAAATTGTAAACATGCACTGATCACCCAATACATCAAAACCATGTACATAATACTGTGTAGGTCACCCTCATGTAACCAAAGTGGTGCCGACCCACTGACGCATGGACTGCCCAAGACCCCTAAAGGTGCCCTGTGGTACCCGACACCAAAACATTAGCAGTAGATACTTCAAGTCCTCTATGCTGCGAGGTGGGACCACTGTGGATTAGACTTGTTGGTACAGTACATTCCACAGACGCCTGATCAGCTGGGGATCTGGAGAATTTGGAGGCCAAGGCTACACCTTGAACACCTCATCATGTCCCTAAACCCAATCCTGAACAATGTATGTGCAGTAGTGGGGTACATTATCCTGAAAAAAGCCACTACCACCAGGGAATGTCATTACCATGAAAGGCTGTAGCCGGTCTGCAATGATGTTGATGTACGTGAGTAGCACATATAAAACTGATGTCCATATGAATGGCTGGACCCAGGGTTTCCCAGCAGAACACTGCCCAGAACTTCACAATCCTCGGCGTCTTCCCACAGCGCATCCTGGTGCCATCACTTACCCAGAAAAACAATGCACACATACCCGGCTGTTCACATGATGTGAAGAAAAGGGGATTCTTCAGATCATCGGATATTCTTCCATTGATCCATGGTCCAGTTTTGATACTCATGCACCCATTGTAGGCAATTTCGACGGTGAACGGGGTCACCATAGGGACTCTGACCAGTGCACAGGTACGCAGCACGATATGCAGCAAGCCGCATTGCACTGTGTTGTGACACCTGTCTATCTTGGCCAGGATCTACTTTTTCAGCCATTTGAGCTACAGTAGCTCTTCTCTGGGATGTAACCAGATAATGTTATTCACTTCACTTGTCAGTGGTTTTAATATTTTGGTTGATTGGTGTAAGCTTGGCATTGAGTCACAAAACTCCCAGAACAGTCATCATATATTAAGCTAAAATGTTAATTAAGTGGATAAATATATGCCTTGATATATGCATGCAGTGTTTTTAAAACACAAGCAATGATATGTAGACTTCGTATCAATAGTAAGTGAGAGGGGACTGTGTAAAAGTGGGTTTGTGTGTAATTGATGACACCAGTCAAGTTTTCCGTTTTCAAATCTGCCAACAATTCTGAAACCAGTAATTACCGACTAAGAAAATTACAAGTAACCTCGATGGTAGCTTAAAGAGTTGTCATTGACTAACTGAAAACACATTCCACTGCTACAAAAACCTTTAAATCACATGCAATTTGGCTTCAGAGCAAGTCACCTCACATCACTTCACCTCACTTCAATTGTGGTAAATCAAATCACTTGATTTACCACAATTTCCCCCACAATGCTCTCATTTCAAACCTGTCTAAATGTGTCTTCTCTGAAGCACTGTCAGAGATGGCCTCAGTCCTATCAAACAGGGTACTTTTTCTTAAGCAAAATACATTAATTTCCAGCAGTTCGCAGTGCACAAGCGGTATAGCACAAGGATCCGTTCTGGGCCTGTTACATTTTTAAGCATATAAAACCGCCATGTGGTGCTCAGGTAGCAATTAGGGTTCAATGTTTTGCTCAAGAACACCTTGACATGCTTTCCTCAGGACTGGGGATCAAATCACCAATCTTTGATTACTAGATGACCGCCCTACCTACTGAGCTATGCTGCCCTTCATGCATCTTTCATTGTTTTAAATTCTGTAACTTTGCAGACTTCACTTTCAAATGTTTTACATATACATATATAAAAATTGTAATTTTATATACAAATATACACATAAACTTAAGTGTTATGTGTATTATATTTGTGTATATTGTATTTGTGAAAACCATGCATGGGATTTTTTTACAAGTACACAGCCAAGGAAATGCAAATGAAATTGGGGCGGCATAGAGCGGTCGGTCGACTGACAATCGGAAGGTTGAGGTTCAATCCCTGGTCCTACAGAAGGTATGTCGAGGTGTCCTTGAGCAAGACACTGCTCCCCGAGCACCATATGTTGGTCGCTCACTGTTCCCATACAAAATGGTAGGCTAAAATGCAGGGAATTGTAAATTTCTCCTTGTGGGACTGATCAGTGACTCTAAAATTGTATTTCTGTATACGGTGTTTATGAAAATCATGCATGGGATTATTTTCCCAACTACCCCGCCAAGGAAATGCAAATGAAATTGATAAACAATACATCAGAGTCATTTAAGTTTGATATTGTGTACAGTCCATGAAAGTGAGGACATCTATGAAGAGGATGAAGAGTGGAAAGGCAGCTGGCCCAGATGACATACCTGTGGAGGCATGGAGGTGTTTAGGATATGACAGTAGAGTTTTTAACTTGATTGTTTGACACAATTTAGCAAAGTGAGATGATGTCTGAAGAGTGGAGAAGAAGCATAATGGTACCAATTTTCAAGAATAAGAGAGATATGTTGATCAGCAACAGCATGAAGACATGGGAGAGAGTAGTGGAAGCTAGACCGAGAGGAGAGGAGAGGATTAATGAGCAGCAGTATGGCTTCATTACACCAAAAAGCTTCACAGATGTGATGTTTTCTTTGAGAATGTTGATGGAGGAACATGGAGGAGGTCCGAAGGAGTCACATGGTGTGTTTGTGGATGTAGAGACAGCATATGACAGGTGCTGAGAGAGGAGGTGTGGTGCTGTATGAGGAGATCAGGGGGGGCAGAGAAGTGTGTTAGGGTGGTGCAGGGCATGTATGAGGGCAGTGTGACAGTGGTGAGGGGTGTGGTAGGAGTAATGGAGGGTTCAAGGTGGAGGTGGGGTCACATCAAGGATCAGCTCTGAGCCCTTTCTTGTTTCCTGTGGTGAGTGACAGGTTGATGGACATAATCAAGCAGGACTGTGTGGCAGAATTCAAAAACCAGCCACATAAAATTCCAAACCATGTATTTGCTCTACCCATGTTACTAATCTGTTGATTTCATCCACCAGGTTCCTTTACCTAGTTGAGGAGTGGTGTTGGCTAGTATATGCTGGGTGTATTCACTACTCCTATACCATAGAATGGGCTAAATACAAAGAACAAATTTAATAGTGTGTATGTACAATGACAAATACATAAAGCTTCCTCTTATGTGTAGTATTGTGCTTATCCCACTAAAGTGTCCTATACTTCAGCTAAATAGTGAGCTAAACTCCACTCCAAAAATGACAGAGTCACGTAGTAAGGTTGACTATTTACTGTAAGCTCTTCATTTGTACTTGGACATGGACAGGGATATGGATATGGGAGTAAAAATTACAATGAAAAATATACAAGGACAAAATGGTCAATACTCCTTCAATGTTTTTTTCAATATTAACTTATTCATGCAACACAAAAGGATGAACTTGCGGCATTGCCTCCTCAGTGTTTGTAGGAAAAATTAACAGAAAGAGCTGAATGCTAACAAATGTGCCATAGTTTTCCTCTGTCCTCTCTTAAACCATATCATTTCCTGTGATTCTGGGAGAAGGGCCCTTCAAAATAAAAGTCTTTCTAAAGAACTGCCTAAATTGTAAGGAATCAGATTTGAAATGCATTAAAGTCAACAGACAGCTGTAAAGGCAACACAAGTATGTAGGGGGGGCAAATATATGGTTTGGACTTTTATTTTCTGGATCTGGTTATTACATCTTTGCTCCATGGAGTAGGATGTTTGCAGATGACATTGTGATCTGTAGTGACAGTAGGAAGCAGGTTGCATTGAGTCTGGAGAAGTGGGGGTATGCACTGGAGAGAACATGAATAAAACTCAGCAGGATCAAGACAGAATACATATTTGTGGATGAGAGGGGAGACAGTGGAATGGCGAGGATGCAAGAAAAAGAGGTGAGGAAGCCGGACGATGTTAAATACTTGGGGTCAACTGTTCAGAGTAATGGGGAGTTTGGATGAGAAGTAAAGAAGAGTACAGCTAGGGAAGAACGGGTGGAGAAGAGTGTCAGCGGTGATTTGTGACAGAAGGGCACCAGGAAGTGTAAGAGGAAAGGTTCGCAAGATACTGGTGAGACCATCTATGTTGTATGGATGGAGACCTTAGGAGTGACGAAAAGAAGTAGGTGGAGCTGGAAGTGGCAGTATTAAAGATGCTAAAATTTTGATTGAGAGTGATGAAGAAGGAAAGGATTAAGAGTGAGTATATTAGAGGGACAGCTCAGGTTGGATGTTATGGAGACAAGGCAAGATGGGTGAGATTAAGATGGTTTGAACATGTGCAGAGGAGAGATGCTGATATACTGGGAGAAGGATGCTGAATATGGAGCTGCCAGGCAAGAGGAGAAGAGGAAGACCAAAGAGATGCATGGATGTGGTGAGGGAGGACATGCAGGTGGCTGGTGAGACAGAGGAAGATACAGAGAAGAAGAAGAGCTGAAGATGGTTGATCTGCTGTGGTGACTCCTAATGGGAGCAGCCAAAACTAGAGGTAGTAGTAGAGTGTACATGGTCCCTTACAAATAAACAAAATAAATAAATTAACTGCCTGTACAGGGACTCACTGGGGCACTTTGCCACACAGATGGATCCATACTGGTATTTGGCACTAGGATTGGGTTCCAGTTTGAACGTGTGCTTGTTGTAGATCAGAGTCTGTGGACACTTTGACACACATGAGCCTGAGTTGTTGAAGTTGCGGCAAACCTGCACAGAGTCATATCCATTCCATAAACCAAACAAGTCATAGAAGATTTTTCTTCAAACTTTGCATCATGTTTGTGTTCATGACTTTAGCTGTAAACTCACAAAGCAGTCTGTGTCTACTGGTCCACTGCAGCCCCCTGCACACTCTGTGTGACAACACTCACTGGGGCTTCGTCCAAAGCAGTGGCCATTACACTGGGAGGCACACACACTCTTGGTCACTGAGAGAGAGAGAGAGAGAGAGAGAGAGAGAGAGAGAGAGAGAGAGAGAGAGAGAGAGAGAGAGTCAATCCTGTGTTGACTGACTGACCTGAGTTCAGTTCATTCACAGGAGAGAAGATGTTTATTGCACTTACAGATCTGACATGTGTCATTCTCAGGACCCCAACATGGAACATCACCACAGTTTTCATCACAGGACTCTGGGATCATTTAAAAACACAATCACCCCATGAATTGTCAAATACATGTAATGACTTAATTAAATAAATGAATAAACATGAGCAAACTTCTTTTGCCTCAAACCATAGCCAGTTACTGGAATCAGATTTCAT
>OMLC01091646.1:0-18635 GCA_900302585.1 Regalecus glesne | reverse complement strand
ACACACACACACACACACACACACACACACACACACACACACACACACACACACACACACACACGGGATGCTTTCAAGGCATGTCACTATCACATTTACCAGGACTCCAAAAAATTCAATATCAATATCATTGTTATTATTGTTATTATTATTTTATTCTCATCATAAACTTCTTTATAGGGACAGTACATGTTAATGAACATTTAATTTTAAATATGCCAGATTTGGCCAGGAGGATCATTTTCATCTTTTGTCTCAAGAAATTGTGGGTTCAGTGTCTTGCTCAAGGACACTTCAACACGCTTTCTAAAGAAGCCAGTGATCTAACCACCAATCTTTTGACTTCTAGACAAGCATCCTCCTTCCAGAGCCATGCCTCTCCTTGCCCGCCCCAATCATCTTACCCGGCTTATTGCTGGTGAAGAGTAAAGGAAACAGAAAGTTTTCCAGAGGACACAAAGAACAAGGCCAAGAAGTACGAGTGTAAGGTTAAAAAGGAACTGTGGACTAATGACTGTCGTATTTTGCTATGTTGTGGGGAATCACCTCCATGTTGCTGCCATCCCCATCTAAACAAACTGGGAACAGCACAAAAGGAAAATAGTCTGTTGGCATGACGACAGAGCCAAGTCAAAGTCTAAAGAGCAACTGGGCCCAATTAGGAATGTTCAGCCACAAACACTCACATGCGGACAAGTATCAACACACCTACACACAAACAGGGACACACACATGGAAGCACAGCTATAAAAATGCATGCACATGCACACACACACACACACACACACACACACACACACACACACACACACACACACATCACACAAACATTGAAGGCATCTGACACATACCATTGACAACATTCCCCACAGATGCACCAGTCAACAAGGTGAACCAAAGATGTGGATTTCTAAAAATATGTATTTTTTGAAATCTCAGAGGAATGCTCCAACTATCCTCCACACTCTCATAATGTATCTCACCTAACACCCACCATGTGGTGCGTTTGTTGGGATACGATCCCTTAGCAGGACCTATCATCAAGGCAGACAAGAAAGTTTTCCATCAGTGCATCAATCCACCCATGTCTGTCCTTTAAATGACAGGTCCATTTACATGTCATGATTAGTCCCCATGTTGTGATGGTGGACTGACATAGATGGAGTTTGAGGGGGGGGCTGGATGCCCTACCTGATGCCCATCTATGTGTTTGAACCCACTGACTTTGGCTCATCACTTCCTGAAGAACGTGCTCTGCCACTGAGCTACCATGGCCTCACGTCTATCCTGTAAATAAATGCAAAATTCTACCCCAGTGCAGTGGCTTGAAAAGACAGGTGGGATTCATAAAATATAAATCCAAACTTTTACTATTCTAACTTTTGAAGTGCTTAATGACTTTCTGTCTTATTCAGAGGTGTGTGGTGAGGCGCTAGCTCCATAACTCTCTCTCTACTTTCCCTACAATGCAAAGAGAAATAACTCGCCTACTCTTCAAAAGTCTGGGCTACATCAGGGCAGTATAAAAAATTCCCTGATGAAGCAGGATCCAAATGAGCGGTGTGTTTCAGCGGAGGTGAAGTCAATAAAAGTGGATGGATTTTCAACCTGGGACTAATTATGTGATTTTTGTTGTGGGATGACGTCTGCCTAAGTAATGTGTGTGTGTGTGTGTGTGTGTGTGTGTGCCACTTGTAATTTGACATCACTGTGTAGATGTTACCTTGTACATGTGACTCATTATATTAGCATGAATTTCATTTTCTCCTCAGTGAAAAATATACCAACATATACAAGGTATAGCAAGTTAGTGTGTATGTGTGTGGGGGAGTGGACAGGTGACACAAGCTTGAATCCCCACACCTCCACCCACATCACCTCCTGCTCCTTCAGGCGAGGTGTTAGGCCAGGGGGGAACGAGGATGGAAGACAGAACACACTCCTGTGGGATTATTGGTATTTTTAGAAAAGATCCCCCTAGCTGTGCTAGAGTGCAGACACGTACCTATGACTAATCCGCACTCGTGCACGCACCCACACATGCATGCACGTGCACACACACACACACACGAATGCACTCAACCAATAGCTTATTTTATTTATTACTTGTGCATTTGTTGAACATAATGTATGTCTAAATATTCCACTTTAACACTCGTGGTTCATGTTAGCTTGATCCTATATGGCTGACAAAGCACTGAGACATTGTACTCTGTCATCCAAGTTTCCCTTTTCTTTCTCACTCTCTCAATTCATATTTTTTTACTCACGGGTGGATTAACAGAATAAAGGGAGAAGAGGAAGAAAGGATAAGGAGGAAAACAGATGAACGGTCCTTAACATTGAGAAAAAGCACAGAAATCTATAATACATTTCTGTAGGATGTATGAAGCATCTTTCTACCGAGATCCATTTTGGAAAAATAAAATGTCGGCCATGAGTATGTAGTTTTGTGACAGCTGTTTTTTAGGAAACGTTGTAAAACGTGTCCAAACACACATATTCACATGCATGCACGTGCACCGTCTCTCTCATACATAGTTTGATTACACATTGTATGTATCTGGTTAAGCCTTTAAGGCACGAGACCCCCTATCACTCTGAGACAAGCCACAGCCACCACAGTATAGGTGTCACTATCTAACCCTTCCCCTCTGCTATCAAATCCACAGATAGAGGTCCTGTCTAAGTTTCACACCCTGTCAAATATTTATCAGCACTGAAAAAGGACAACTTTTTCATACACATGAAACACTACCCAGCTTCCTTTGTTGTGGCTCCCTATCTCTGGCTCCCTTTCTTTTTCTCTTCCTCCCTCTCGCTTGTTCCCTCTCTCTCTGGTTCTCATGAATAATGAAAGCCTATAGAATTCAGTGGCTCAGATTGTCTCTGCAGTCGGATACAGCTCTCCTGTATTGATCAAATAAGGCTCCTTAAATAATTAACCAAGCCTTTGTCATGCAAATGAGCGGCCACCTCTGTGTGTGTGTGTGTGTATGTGAGCGTGCATCGGTCGGTCAGTCTGTCCGTGCGGGTGCATCTGGTCAGAAATTAGAAATATCTAAAACTTCCACGTTAGCCTTTAAAATCGAGTTGCATCTCTCCACAGCACTTTCATATGGAGAAGTAAATTCTATGTTCTTACATGCAAACACACGCACGCACCCACGCATATGTACACACACAGATCAAGTGAACAAACTCAATAGTCAATCAATGAGCGCATCTGTTCCTTCCCCATATGCGCCCTGACTTCCCTCCTGCTTTCTGCTCCTTATTCACCAAGCGATGGCTCCCTTTCTGTCAAAACCCTCTCTTTTCTTTCTCCCTGCTTTTCTCTTTTTGTGGTGGAGATGATGAACAGTGGCAGCAAGGGGGTATAGGAGATAAAGCAACAAGGGCAGACGGAAGAAGAGAATAACCATTTATATAACAGCATCTCTATGTGGCCAATGGTTTACAAAGTGAGAGAACGAGAGAGATGAGATAACTTTCACTCACAGTGCGTTTCATTCCTGCCTACTCACGAAGACTCACAGAATATGTGGGCCACGGTTGGGGGAAAAGTCGACTTTGTCTTTCTCTTCCACAGACTCCAAGTCTGTTAAAACAACATCACTTACATTTCTTACAGACAGAACTGGGCTCATTTTCATGTGATAACAGTTCCATTACGTTCCTCTACAACGTGCCTACATGTCCTAACCCAGTGCACACCCATAAAACTGATGTGGTTGAACTGTAACTAGGTTCTTAAATTTGATATCTTCTCCATTCTTCTCACATCTCCATGGCAACTAGGAGTATGTACTATCTCCTCTTTCATTATTTTCCTTTCTTCCTTATGCTAATTAAGACCAGTTCACAAGGATTAGGCCTACATCACTAAGTGCCCTTGTCCCCCCGTTCATCCTCTCACTTTTCTTGCTCTCTTTTTTGCTTTGTCTTGTCCATTCGATCAAAATAGAGGAGTTTGTAACATAAATAAAGTTTTAATTCCGCTGGCACGATCACACTTGTCATGTTGAATAATGTTAAAAGACAACATCACAGCAAGTTTAATGTTACTTTTACCCAGTGGAAACAAGTGAAACTTTTAGCAAGGAGCATGCAGTTTCCTTCATGCAGCTAGCTATGGTCCATATGTAGGAAAGCAACTGTGATGATGAGGATGATGATGATAGCAATAGGTGGTGAGGATGAAATAAATAAAGACACATCTACAGTTACTGATGAAAGTGGATACGATAATAACGTTGACCTAAAAGCCACAAGATGAGAATATCATTGGCAGGTTATTTCATATTCATTATTTGTGATGGTATAGGCATGTCATCACCTTTGGTTATCTGGTCTTTTTCAAAAACAGCATTGTTTGTTGCTGCTTGTATTATTGACCACTGTGCTTGCTTGGTTTATTATGTAAACAGCAATCCACATATGCTTTGCACAGTTTTAGTTGGTTGTCGTGTGTGGGTGGATTATATGGGACTTTATCGTGTCGGCTAAAAGACTGTGTGGCTGTATGGGTCATCCAACATCATTGAATGTCAAACTGTGTATTCATTCGCTTTCTAACCTTGGTTGCCTGCTTTGTGAGATTAGTCTGCCTTACTTTTTATCATTCATCTGACTGAAGTTTGATCAAATTCTTAGATTCTTAAGTTCCCTGTGGCGCCGAACACGGTCCTGAAATAGCTTATCAGCAGTTGTGCTGGTTAAATATCAGCAGGTCACGATTTAATGTTAAATCCATGGCACTGTCCATGGTGCTGAAATGGCGCGCCTCTTTGTGCATAGCATTTCTCTCCATTTTGCCTTTTCGTCTCTATAAGCTTCTCCCTGGATCTATCTTATATCTCCATACAGCCTATAGGTTGTATAAGGGCCCACTACAGGTCCCCCCCCCTCTGCAATGAGCCATAGGCTTTGCACCTGCTGCGTGTGCCTTTGTTGGTGTGAGTGTGTGTGTATGGATATACATAGGTACTGTACAGACAGTACATAGGTGCTGTCCGTTGACTTTGAGTGCCAATGAACTTTCATAATGTGTGCATCAAAAATGGTCCAGGGCTCTGTCCCGAAATGGCCATATGTGTCAGTATATCTTAGGATAATGTGACTCTACCTGGAATTCATCAATTCCTCAAGTGATGAAAGACATTGGGAATCTCGGGAACAACTCTATATGAGGCAGCATGGCTCAGGGGCTAGAGCAGATTATCTTCTAATGAGAGGGTCGCTGGATTGATCCCTAGCTCTTTTAGAATACATGTTAAAGTGTCCTAAAGATAGACATTGAACTACTAAGTGATCCCTAGACACTGCAGCTGCTCACTGCTCCTACACAATCGGATGGGTTCCTTTCCTTTCCTTCCTTCTTCACTTGAAAACAAATAGAAAACACATAATCCTCTGGTCCTTCTTGATTGACCATTACAGGGAGAACTGTCTATATATGTCCTTTCTACCCTCTTGATCTTTTCCTCAAATAACCTTTGCTCATCTTTGTATATACCAATAAGAAAAGAAGACAACTTGGAAGCTCAATTGAGCATGTTGATTACTGGAATTTCTCCAGGCCTAGCAGAACTCCTTGAGGTATCTATCTGTTTTTCCTCTCACTTGCTCTCTCTCTTGCTTCCACTTACCAGGGGAGAGATCTCCCCCACTGACTGTAATTGGACAGACGGACGCCAAATGAGGGAGAAAGAGAGGATGGAGATTGCCACAGGGAAGGCGGGATGGTGCGGCAAAAAGAACTACAAGACACCAGAACACTACAAAAGAGCAGAAATCTACATGGTGCTGAGGAAGACTCACAATTTTCTTATATTACTTTATCTGTAACCAAATTATTTAATTCCTACTTCTCTGTCTACTTTTTCTACACTTTGACTTTGCAGCCTCAAAGGAGCTACTTAGCCTGACATAATTAGTAAATTAAATAAAATCAAAATGCAAGGGGGAGGTTGACATTTGCGTAGATTATTGTCAATAAGTGTTGTCACCCCTAGAAGCCCCGTGTTTAACAGCAGCAGACCTTGATTTAATTACGTCTCCAGATATAAATCTCTCTCCACAGTCACTCACACTCACCATGGCACAAATGGCAAAGAAAAGCAGGAAATACAAGCAGAGAAAAAGGGGGGGCAGTAGGGTTGGAGAAACATGAATCAAGAATTTTTCAATGCCACCTTCTTTGTAGTGACCACAATTACATACTGATGTACCCAACTGCACAAACTTTAGTTATTTTATTCTTCCGCAAAATTTTATCCTCTTTTGTCCCACCCGATTTCCCCGAGATGACTATGGCTGGATCAGTCTCTTTGATGGCCCTCTAGAACGTTGACAGGATGGAGGAAGCTGTATGCATGTGTCTCCTCCAAGTCACATGATTACTGGCCCTCACTATTTTACAGGTCACGGTCTCGCGGGGAAAGCACAGTGCTTGGCCGTTGGAGAATGAAGTGAGAGTACTTTCCGAACACCCGGATGAGCCAGAGGACAACACAAGCAAACCTATAATCCTTTTTATCTAACCTAACCCTTATCCCTATGTGAGGCTTAGCCAATTATGCCCCACTAACGATGGAACCCCGGTCGTGGTTGGAAACGGTGCAGCTGGGATTCAAACACCCATCTGCGTGACGCAGACATGAGCTGAACATTGCCTTAACCTCCTACGCCACCGGAGGCCCCTAAATTTAGCTTTTATATCATTCATCCATCCTTACATCCATCCATCCATTGTCAAACGTTTATCTGAAGTGGGGTTATGGAGTCATAGTGGAGCCTATCCTAGTACTCGTTGATTCAACGGTAGGGATTCCCCCTGGACATGTCGCCATTCCATTGCAGGGTATATAATCAAAAGAAAATTAAAAGTTAAAAACTCTTGCAGAACCATATAATCATAGAAAATTTACCATCAAGTCACTCAATAGATTTACCGCCAAATTATTGGCCTCCAACTCTGGATTCATTCCCATCATTTTGTAATGCTGTCATTTTCCCCCCAACTGTTCATAAACTTCCGAAATGCTTTCCGACACTGCCTTTAACCACATACCCTGCAATAAAGACTCCTATCTTAGTATATTTTGGCATATTTTTCTTGCATTAGCTTACATTCGGTGCCCATGTCAAGGCCCCCCGATGTTTAAGTTTAGAGCTGAAGCACTTGATCCACTAACGTCCTGAATGAGCTCTGCTCCTTTCTCCGCCTGCAACTCAATCTTGCCCCAATGGGACCAGATGCATTCACCCCCAACACTAAGATTTAGTATGCTCACTGACTGGCTTTAGTCCACACACATCACCTCACACAAACAGGCAGATACAAAGAGAGAGACAGACCAATAGACACATACACAGAAACACAGAAACACAGAAATGCACAGAAATTCAAATACACAGATGCCAATTCATACTAAGGAAGGCAGGCAAAGTTTCCCACTATCCCCTGCGACTCTCTCCCTAGGACAGGAAAAGTAAATGAACAACAATGATTTGTGTGTAAAAGTGGTGCTAAACACACAATGTGTCTCACTCTTAAGCTTCCTTGTCAGCTCGGTAGGCTCCAGGAGTGCATGGCCCATACAAATGGGCTGCCCTAGGGTCCACTTCCACTCTGAAACTGCACAACTATCTACGACTGATGACAGAGGGCGAAGAGGATGGGACACAGGAAACAATGGTTAAGCTAGATTGCCACAAAGAGACTGAGATGGAGGGCCGTTAGAGGGAAAAGAGGGAAAAAACATGAAATCTATCAACAGACACAGTCAACAGAGAGTGGAGAAAAGAAAGTTGGGAAGAGGTGGGTGAGGGGAAATGAAATAGGGAAAAACAAAAAGGATGAAAACTGAAGAAAGTTACAGAAAAAGGCACACATGCAGTATACGGCAAGAGACATGATGGCATGTTTTCTTGAGAAAGGGCATATGTAATTAGAGTACCCGATATAGATCACTGATGTCATAAGTGTGGGTGTATAAGCTACAGTAAGTTAGAGAGGGGTGGAGAAACAGTGTGAACAAAGTCAGCGGCCATCATGGAGAGGGATGGACGGTGAGACATGGAATGAAAATTATCTTCACAGGTAAAGGAGGGACAGAAAGGGAGGGGGAGAGGGAGAGGAGGGGGATTAGGAACCACATGTTACTGCTATGACAACCCCCACAGAAATCAGGGTGCTCCCAAACGTACATCTGAAATGTCACTGACAGACTGACAGCGAGCGACAGAAACCATGAGACACACAGGGAGAAATCTCTGCACCACACAGGGAGTACGGCTGACAAGAACAAGCATTCTTTTCAATATACTGGGGAGGAGGAAAATGCGCTCATTTGGGTGGCCGAGACAAAAACTAAATAAATAAAGGATTCCCTTATCAGTCCCGCAAGGGGAAATTTGGATTTCTCTGCATTTTTGACCCAACCTATTGTATAGGAGCAGTGAGCTGCCAACATATGGCGCTCGGGGAGCAGTTAGGGGTTAAGTGTCTTGCTCAAGGACACCTCAACATGCTGTATGCAGGACCGGGGATCGAACCTGCAACCTTCTGATTGCTAGACGACCGCTCTACCCACTGAGCTATGCCGCTAATTTGGAGGGAAGCCGTGTTTTTGGAGAGAGCCTGAAGGAGATGGCTCTAGCCCATTTGCGCATAAATACTTTGTTCATCTTAGCTGGTGTTTTCAGACCTAATGGGGAATCCACAGAAAATACCAAAGAACTTTTCTGTGCCACAGTCCTGGAAAACTTTGGCAACATAATTTTTAAGATTATCCACTTAGATAACTGATACATCAGACCAGCTCAGAGGCAGGGACACAAGCTAGCTCCAATTAGGTCAGTGTGGGATGGATTGCCTCCCCTTGATTTATAATGCTGGGCCGTGTTGTTGAGCAGTTTGTGCCATTTAGGGGCTACTGCACCTTCAGGCAGCACATATCACCTAAACCTGCAAGATATGGAATCAAGATCTGGGCTGCCTGTGATGCTGCTTCATCATATGTGTGGAACTTGCAAGTGTATATGGGGGAATTCAGATGGAGGAGCTCCTGAGGTGAACCAAAGGATGCAGGTTGTCCTGGACATGACACAGGGACTCCATGGCCACAACATCACACAGGGTAACCCTTTACTTCACACAAGCTGGGCCAGGACCTCCTTAAGAGGAAGCTGACAATGGTAAAAACCAGAAATGTGGACTCATCACATGAATGGACCCAAGTCAGACTTGAGTCACAAATTTGATTACTTCAGACTCCATCCATCGTCAACCGCTTATCCGAAATCAGGTCGCGGGGGAACTGGAGCCTATCTCTGTTCTCATTGGGTGAAAGGTGGGGTACACCCTGTACCAGTCTATCACAGGGCAGAGTAGTTAGGGGAACAGTATCTTGCTCAAGGACACCTCAACACACTTCTCTGCAGGACCGGGGATCGAACCCGCAACCTTCCAATTACCAGGCGACCGCTTTACCCACCTAGCCATGCCGCCCCATTACTTCAGACTCGACTTGACAATATCACAAATGACTTGGAGCTTGATTTTGACTTTAACACCAATGACTTGATTTCACTTGAACTTGAGTCTTTTGACTTGCAACCCCCTCCAAGACCTAGGATTACAAAACATTAAGAAGGATTCTAACCGTGTGTGCACCAAATCCATTCTATTCTCCTGACAGCAGATCTCTTTCGAGCCAATCCAACAGCAGCAAATCAAGTTTTACATGTGGAGAAAAAAAAGTTGAAGGGCATCGAGCCTTAATCCCCAGGCTCCATCTCAGTCTGTGCCCACCCCCACAATGTGGGGACTAATCATGACATGTAAAAACAGACCTTTTCTATTAAATTTATAGAAATGAGATTGTGATTTTTCCATCAAGTTGATAATTAAATAAGTGACATAGTATCACAACTCATACAAAGCTGTTGGGCATTTTCTGACAACTGTTTGATAGAATTATCTCTTACAGATTTGAAAATCACCAAATGAGCAAAAACATCACAAGTGAACCATAACACCCTTAAATTTCACAGCCCTCGTAGAGCTGGGGAGTGCAGTACAGCATGAATCCTCCAAAACAGAATATTATCACCATTCTGATACTGACTTGGTAATTGATTGCAACTTGCCCATATATGGTGGAAAACAAGTTTTCATCACTTTTGTTAGCAAAACTTACAACGCTGTGATTGCAGCTATTCCCCAGTCCTCACTGAATTATACATATTGCCATTGAAACCCCAGTCAGTGACTTATTTGCACATGAAACGATTGTTGGCTTCAGTTGTTGAGGGGCCAGGGGGGCTCAGTGCCAGAGGGCGTGGCTTTAAATTGGATGCAGCAGGTTTGATCCCATTGTGGGGTGTCTGGAAAAAGGGCATCCAGCCTTAATCTCCATGCTCGGTAAATGTGAGGTATGCGATGTGAAGCGCTGTGAGTAGGAATGTGGTAGAAATAAAAATAGAAAAAAAAAATAAAATAGATTCCCGTATAAGCCCCGCAAGAGGATATCTCGGCATTTTAACCTATCCTATTGTATAGGAGCAGAGAGCTGCCAACATATGGTGCTCGGGGAAAAGTTAGAGGTCCAGAGTCTTGCTTAAGGACACCTCACCATGCTTGCTGCAGGACTGGGGATCAAACCTGCAATCTGCTAGTTAATAGAAAACAGCTCTACCCACTGAGCTATGCCAGCCATTATATGAAAAAATAAGTCCTTTGACCATACTGCAGGTTGCTTCACAGTCTCTGGAAGATAACCAGTGTTATGTCTATCATCATTCCTGCAAAGAGCTGTTGGCCTGGACTGGGGCTCTCTTTCACTAGGTTTACGATCTCACTGTTAATCCCTCTTCTCTTTATAACATTACTTTAGTCCAAAAGACATTTTTAAGACTGGCAACTGCTTCAAATCTCCATGAGCCATCTGCTACTATTTTTACAGGAAACTTAACATGTTATCCGTTTTCAGTATAAATATCTATCCAATATGCATTTTCATGTATAGACATATGTTTTGAAAAGTACAGCTTACCTAAAGTATTTCATACGTTATTTTTATTGGACTCTGATATCCACTCATATCCAACCAGACATCTAAAGGATATTCCTTTCACTTATTATAATACAACTCTTGGACAATATCCCGTAAAATACAAGGAGGCGTCACTTTAGAATGCCAGGCCAATCTCTATCTAATCCTGTCCATCATATAAGAACAAGTCCATTTGCCATTTACCATGCACATTTCCATGTTATCATTATCTTCTGCGATTTGATCATTTCCTTTGTGCCAAATAAACAAATATATAACAAATAAAAGTCCCTGTTTATTTGTGTTAGTCATGATCTCCTGCTCATCAGCTGGTTCCATAGTGTAGTGGTTATCACGTCTGCTTTACACGCAGAAGGTCCTGGGTTCAATCCCCAGTGGAACCAAATTCTTGCTCGGTGTATAGAGCAGCTGTATGGCCTTTCAGAGGTTGTATATTTGGTCCCTAGTGCTGCAAAAAGCATGTCAAGGTGTACTTGAGCAAGACACTAAACCCCTAACTGCTCCTATAGGATAGGATGGGTTAAATGCAGAATTTAAAGTTTCCCCCTCTAGGATGGACGAGGGTTTTATACACCATTCAGCTGGGGCTGATATCAGTGGTAGAAGAATGTTCATACTTATAAAACAGACTTGACGATTATTTCCCTGGCGAGACTCAATAATACCTACAAGCTACTCGGTAAAGCAGTCCCAGGAACAGCTATGTCAAGGCTCAAAACATCAACTGACTATAGCCTTCTTTTAGATAGCTTGCAGTATTGTACCAGAAACTGCTTTTTCTTCCACTCTATTTTAGTATTACATGTCTTAAGATCTCATTACATTCTCATTCTCAATACTCTTTAATGGCACTATAGCATTAAAACCCTACCTTAGGATAATCTTAAGCAGTTGATACTTACGTTAGAATAATAACAAGGAATAACAAGAGTTTAACCACCAACTACTGACTCGTGTTTTGCTAGGGGGTAAAATACCTATTTCCTCAAAAAACACAAATAAATGTTTAAATTTCACATGCTGTGATTTTCTGTGATTTTTTTATATTCTGTCTCTCACTGTTAAGATGAGCCTACCATGAAAAGTATAGACCATTAATTTATTTGTAAAGGGACAAACTCACAAAATCAGCAGGGGGTAAAATACTTATTTTCTCCACTGTATGTCTGTATGTTTGTTATTATCAGTAAGTTGTCTTTTCTTCTCCTTATGTTTTATTTCTTTATTTCAATATGTTAAAGAAATAAACCTCCATAATATTAGGATATATTCTACATCCTAGAAGTGAGGTTCTACTATAAGCCCTATGGGGTTTCTTAACTGTCCAAACGTGCATTTGTCCATGTTATCATTATCTTTTGTGATTTCCATACCTGGATTATTGAGCATGCATCAAGACACTTTTGTGATTCTATTATTTCCTTTGTGCTAAATAAGTGAACAAATATATAATAAATAACAGGCCCCATTTATTTGTGTTAAACTCTTAATACACCAATCATCAGCTGGTTCCATAGTGTAGTGGTTATCACGTCTGCTTTACACGCAGAAGGTCCTGGGTTCAATCCCCAGTGGAACCAAATTCTTGCTTGGTGTAAAGAGCAGCTGTATGGCCCTTTGGAAGGTTGTATATTTGGTCCCTGGTGCAGCAGAAAGCATGTCAAGGTGTCCTTGAGCAAGACACTGAACTCCTAACAGCTCCCAGTGAGCGCCATGTGGTGGCCACACACTGTTCCTATATGAAAGGATGCGTTAATTGCAGCGAATTGAAAGTTTCCCCTTCTAGGATCGACATGGCTTTCATATATACACACACGTTTCACTGTTCTTCATCTGAGACAATATGCACTGGCTTTAATTCCAGCCGACCTCTGTGCTTGGTGTGCATTTTATAGTGAAATGATTTTCCTTCCCAATTTCTTTTACTTCCTTCTAAAATATTTCTTGATGCATGCTTAATAATCAAGGTAGGCGAATCACAAGAAAAGGTGAATCGGTTCAACTGGATCAGAAGTTTATTCAGAAACGTTTCATCGCTCAAACAGGTGACAACTTCAGTCTGAGCTGACTGGAGCATCCCCACCCTCAGAAACATTACAGTGTGATATCACACAACTAAAAGCAGGGTTCATATGCAAGATGATGACAGATGTACTCTCATGCCCCCACCTCTGTTCAAGGATGGTCCTTCCCTCTTCACATAAATGGCCTCTTTAACACCCCTTTCAAACCAGCATTCCTCCCTATCAAGGATCTGAACATCCTCATCTTTGACAGTATCCACTAGCATGTAGATGGTATAGACCACAGAGTTCTGGCTTTACGTGTTGACCCTCCTGTGTTGTTGCATCCTCTTGGTCAGCGTGTGTTTGGTCTCACTTATTGAAGTGACTTGTACATCAGGGAAACCAAACAGACGTTGGCCAAGATGTGACCAATCGTTTCTGAATAAACGTCAATGTCAATATTATCATCTAATCCTGTTTCACACAAAAAAAGTCTTTACTTCTACAGTTTCATTCACTTTTACAGTGTCAAACGTTCTCATTGCTGAACTTACTGTTCTCTTCACTGACGAGCCGTCATTTGTCAGTGTCCCAGCAGCTCTCCTCCACTCTCTCGATGACATACTGTACTAGAAAAGTTTGACTCTACTATTTTAGTCTGCCTGGAGCATCATAAGTTCTGTGTATAATGTATATTTGGAACTATCTTTCCATTTCTCCGATGTCTGCCAAATTAATGGGAGTCCAAAACCAGTACTGGCAGGGTTTCAGTCTTTCCATCTCGACGTCGGCCATTTTCTCCGTTCATCTGTCCTGATATCCGGTTAGCCAGTCGACTACTCAAAGCTAATCAGTTAGTCGACGTCTATCGGGAACTGTTTCTCCGCTGGCAACATGTTTTATTCTGTTCCCTTCTTTCTAAACTATACTATTGTGGACCATAAAAGCACTTGAAGTTGCTTAATTTTGACTTTATTAACATACTAGTCTTGCCATTGCATACCACCAGACAGCTTTGCTTTTTAGTCTGTGTCACCCTCTAAAAGTTCCCAGGAACAACACAAACTAGGATCAAGTAATTTTGTTACACGAATTTTTACGTCACGATTGGTCCCCACGTTGTGGGAGTGGACATCGATCTAGATGCAGCCTGGGGTATTAAGGCCAGATGCTCTCCCTGATTCAATAATTACATGATTCTAAATTGTTAAATATGGCATACACCAGGGTTCAACTCATGCGCCCTTTCTCTCTTTATATTCCAACTCTTGGGCAAATTACACAAAATGATGGAAAAAATATCCATTGGCAAATTATCTACTCAAATTATTAATTTAGAGGCCTGCTTGTGTTACACCATTCAACCGTGGCTTATATCAGTGGTAGAAGAATGTTCATACTTATAAGACTGACTTGACCGTCATTTCACTGGCAAGACTCAATAGTACCTACAAAGTAGTTCCGGGAACACCTTTGTCAAGATTCAGACATCAACTGACTCTAGTCTTCCTCTATACAGCTTGCAGTATTGTACCAAAAAACAGCTTTTTCTTCCACCCTATTTTAGCATTACATGTCATATGATATATCACATTCTCATTCTCATTACTCTTTAATTGCACTGTAGCATTAAAACCCTAGCACAGCATAATCATAAGCAGTTGGCACTTACATTCGAATAATACACAATTACAAAAACAAAAAAACAAAAGTATCCCATCATTTCTCCGGAGACTTCTGACACCTAGCAAAATCTGTCCCAGTGACCAATGGAGTCCAACAAGATGAAAAACTGTCACCTGTCATCCTCAATGTATATACGAATGATCTTTCTAAAAGAATTAAGAGTGTAAGACAGGCTTGTATGATGGGGGATAGTCTTATTAATAATCTGATGTATGCTGGTGACTTAGTCACCCTGTCTCTTTATGGTGCTGGCTTACAGCAACTGCTCGGGAGTCTGCTGGAGTTGTGCTGTGTTATATGACATTACATTCAACTCGAGAGCATTGTCATGACCGCTAAAACCAAGAAGGATTAGAAGCAACATTTTCCTTCAGTCTTCTTACCAGATCAAGGACTAAATGTGGTGAACGGTGTGATATATTTGGGTCACATCATCAGGAATGATTAATGTGATGAGGACGTTGTGTACCACCAGTGTTGCAAACTGTATGCACAAGCTAATAAGCTGGCATGCATTTTCCCATGTGTACAGACACTGTTAAAACTGCTCTTTTGGGATCTGCTGTATGTACCCCCACTCAACACAGCCCACTTGTGGTGCAGTTATAGCAAAGCAAAAAGGAAAACGCTTTAATGATGGATTCAGTCTTTCTCAAGCTTCCAAGATGGACAAACGCAGGTCATATGTTTGTGACTTCTCATGTTGTCCAATCTAATAACATGGCGTTTTATTTATATAAAGCCCCCTTGAGGCAAATTAGCAACTTGTGATTATGGGCTATACAAATTCATTGAACTCAGCCCCAGGTTCTGCAGCTCTTGTGAGGATTCAGGAGGATGCTGATGCCCTCTCAATCGAACCAACTGAACCGCCAACTCCAGTACCTAAGCTATGCGTCGGACCATCCTACCATGGCCTGCTGCGACTATATACACGTGAGGAAGAGGTTTTATCAAAACCCTCTCCTGGATTGCCACCATGGTGTTCTGGAGAAGCTTTGATGTACTAATAACCCCCAGAACTGTGCTGCCCGGAGCTGTCGCACATGGCAGATAGATCAAGGGAGAAGTTTCAGACGAAGCACAACTCAACAAAGACCTGAATGCCAGAACTGCCGGAGGATGTCTTCAGGTCACAATGTGGGTGGTCCCCAATCATCTTGGGTCTCCATGCCAGTTAGCAACCATCTGGCAAGGACTGTGTGGTGGCTGCAGGAGCATCAGCCTCCCCTGCTGTTAGCTGTCAACACACAGGTGTCCTCCTAAAGAGAAGATATACTCGACCCCGAGTGACCACTGATTATGATGCTGTTAGTCAAAACTGATTTCAGTGTTTTCATCATTCTGGGTAGCAGCCAGAAGTAGCGAGAAGTGATGTGATGTATATGTACCCAGATGGACAGTAAGACAAAATACAAACCAATAAATGTAAGATATACATTAGGTACACACAGTAGAATTCTGTCCTTCATGTAAGGTCTGACTAGGAGGAGTTAGGGGCTCATTTATTAGTATAGCTGTATTGTTTTAAATGCTCTGTTATGGATCCACCCAATCCATGAACATTGGTAGAAAGATAAAAACACACATATCATAGATGAGTTAAATATTCCATCACTACACCTGATCTAAAACTGAAATCTGGGATTTTTCTTTATCAATATTTTTTCAGCCATCTGAGTTTTGCTACAAAATAACTGGAACAAGAAGTAACACTCCATTTACTGCAGTTGGAGCCATGGTGGTTTAGGGGTGTCAGGTAGGGCATCTGGCCTTAATCCCCTATGCCTGGCCTGGAATGGACTGGCAACCTGTCCACGGTGATTCTCCGTCTTCCACCTAATGAGTACTGGGACAGGCACCAGCAGATCTGCAGTCTGACTTGGGAAAAGTGGTTGATGAAGACGACATAACTCAATTTGGCATAGCTCAGTGGGTAGAGTGGTCATCTGGCAATCAGAAGGTCACAGGTTCGATCCCCGGTCCTGCAGAAAGCATGTCGAGGTGTCCTTGAGCAAGACACTGAACCCCTAACTGCTCCCCGAGCACCATATAGTGGCAGCTCACTGCTCCTATACTATAGGATGCATTAAAATGCAGAGAAATCCATTTTCCCCTTGTGGGACTGATTGGGGAATCTATTTATTTACTACCGTGTCTCTCCTCAGGCAGGGAAAGGGATAGAACGGGGGTGAAGATGTGGCAACGCCTGTTGGATGGCTAATCTAGCAGTTCTATAATCAATATCAGCAAAATGGGGTTCCAACCTATAGCTTGATGTCATTTCTAATACAATCAATGGACTTGTTCTTAAATAGCACTTTTCTAGTGTGGTGACCACTCAAAGCGCTTGACAATAAACGCCTCGCATTTATTGAGCTACACGGCGGGATACAAACCTGGAACGCCTGACTCCCAGGCGTGTGCTCTACCTGCTGAGCTACCATGGCTCTAGCAGATTGCCTGTGGTAGCTTTGCTCCGACCACTGGAGGATGTCATTTTTACCAAGGTGGGAAGTTTACTGCTGAACTGAAAGCACACCAGCAACTGGGCTGGCGATACCCTGTTTGCAGTTCTTGCTGGTAAGGGAGACGGATCAAGGTTTCAATTTTAAATACTCCTTATTCTTTGGGGCCTTAGGAACATACTTTTTTCCCCCTTAGCCCTGCTCCTACACATAAAAATGAAGCAATTTTGCCTATTTGCACACTAATTTAAATGGAAACGCAAACTTCTAACGAATGATGACTCATCAAAGTACATTGACAAGATTTCTACAACCAGTTTGATGGAGTTTTACTGCAGCTTATCATCACATGACAGAATATGTGCAAATACAAGTGACTTTTTCTTGGTCATGATTATGAGTGAAGGTGAAAAGCTGGAGGGAAATCTCTCACTGTGTGTGACTTGCATGCAATGGATTTGCATCTACCCGGGATGTTCCAAGGTAGCCGGGGAGCCATGGGCCTATTAACCATCCAGATGGGTCCCTCAATTAAAGGAAAATGTCTTTTTTTTCCAGATGGTTGAGCGACTGACTGAAATAGATAGAAATGATCTCCTCTATAATGGATTCTCAAGCAATTGATGCTATTAGATGGAAATGAACATCATAATGCCGTCAGGGCACAAGCCTGACAAACTTTAGCATTAGCATCTTTACTTGTAATTTCCTTCCAAAGCACATTGCTGTGTAATGGTGTCAGTAGACACAACAGATGGATTTTATTTCTCTTCAGAAAAAAACGACTTTAATTTATTATCAAGAATGCAAGACACAAGGATGATAGATGGCAAGCTGTACAAGAATGAAAACATCACAATATATAACAAAGCAAACCTTGTGTTAATGCAAGGATCGGTAACAATAGAGAATACAAATATATGTACAAATAAAAAGACACAATCTGGAAAGGAACTCTCAGCCAACAGGCATGGACTCAAGTCCGTGAATACTGGGATGGGATCCAAGACTCTTCCTCTGCCCCCATCCATAGATTTAGTGGTTTTCAGGAGGGGCATGTGATAGAAAATCTTGCCAGATCATCATGCCGATTGACAAGATCCGCTTTGGCGACCCCTGAGAAACCAGGATCAAGCCGAAAGAAGAGGAATCTGGAAAGGAATTCGCCTTGGATGGAGTCAAAGTTGAAAGGATAAACCTTTAGGGTAAAAAGTAACGTTGTCCTTTTCCACAGAGCTGAGCTTCTCTACCTTAGCTCAATGGACTAACTGCTCTCCAGGCTCATGGTAGAGTGCTGATTGATATTATGTTGGATGAACTGTTGTAGGCCTTCGAAGCCCTGGGAGAAGAGATACTCCAGATACCAGCGCCAAATCTTAGGAGACTGGAAA
>OMLC01091645.1:0-12956 GCA_900302585.1 Regalecus glesne | reverse complement strand
GGCTGTGCGCCCAGAGCATCACACAGGGTTTCCTTTGGGCCTCTGTTGGTCCTCACTGCTGTGTGTGTGTGTGTGTGTGTGTGCGTGTGTGTGTGTCCATGATGAACACAGAGACTTGGATTCAGCCTCACACAGTCAGCAGCATGAGGCTGGACGTGGTCACTGCTACATGAGGTTTTTCCGGCAGCTTCACCAACCCGTCTCCATCCAGAGGCAGCCAGCCGCCTCACAGCGGTCAGCCGTGGGCTGAGGATCCTCCAGGAGCACAGGGGGGCGCAGGCCGCCCGGCAGAGCTGTTGAAGGGGCACCTGGAGACTCTTTTCTAGCCGGATCTGAGAAGGAGCTCTTGGGGCTGTCTGGCAGACAGAGAGGGAGGCATGAGGAGGACATGGAGGAGCGCTGCCAGACAGTACCAAGGGGCGTCCATGCCGCTACTGCCGCTCAGACAGCGTGAGTCTGTGTATGCTATAGGTGACCTAGAGTGTGTGTGTGTGTGTGTGTGTGTGTGTGTATTTGCAGAATCCATACTGTTGTCTGCACATCCGTGGGTGTGTGTAGCTGTGTGTGTGTCGACATGTCTCCAGCAGACTGTATGAGGAGAGCCTGCATTAGCATCCTGCACGCCTGCAGCCTGGCGGTGGACACCATCTTGATTTCAGCCGTGTCAGTCTCTGCCTATAAGAGAGCTCCATGCATGACTGACCCTGTCCTGGCCCCGGACAGACCGGACCCAGTGTTGTAGTCTGTCACCGTCCACAGGGTCTCTCCTGTGTGCTGGTCTGTGTCAGTGCTGCGTGTGTGTTGGTGCAGACTGAGATGGTGTACGTGCATGTTGTGTCTGGGGCCTGTGAGACCTGCCGGCGGTCTCTGCCTCTGCTGAAGCCATCAGTACTGAAGTGGACTCCTGCTGCGGAGGACTCGGTCTGCTGCTGCAGGTCCGGTCTGGCAGGATGGCTCGAGATGTGCTGGAGTTCCTCTGTAAGATGTGTTGTGGGTTTTACATTTCACTGTGTGCTTACGTGGATGTGGGGCCCACGGCAGCTGAGGGGTAGAGGGCACGCTACAGGAACTGACGAGACAGAGACAGATGTTGCAGGTTCAAACCCTCTGCAGGGCATCAGGAAGAGCATCTGGCTTAATCCCCCAAGCTCCATCTATGTCTGTGTCCACCCCCACAACATGGGGCCTCGTCCTGACACATACAACAGACCTCCCTCTCTCCCTCTCTCTCTCAGTACTGCTGCCTCATGGCAAGACGGTCTCGGGTTCGATACCCATCCCAGGTCTTTCCTGTGTGGAGTTTGCATCTTCCCCCCACGTCTGACGGGGTTTCCTCCCACCATCACAAGGCAAACATGTAACTGCCTCCTGTTTGGGTTGTTGTTCTTTTGGGTGCAAGTTTCTTTCTCTGATCGTGTTTTCATCTATTGTGCACGATGGCATGTAAATGTCAGTAAACGTGGAGGGTTTTGTAATTGAATGAAAAAATAAGTTTGAAAAAAGAGAAAAGTTCCACCTATCTTCACCGTGGACGGGTCAGGCTGCTCTGACCTCGTCCTAAACCACGTCTCGGTGTGTCAGCCCGCCCTTCCTCTCTGATCCTCTCCCGCCATCGCTGTGAGCAGAGTTCATCTCCAAAGCTTTATCACACCGGCCGTCAGATACAAAACGTGATCACACAGTGTAAGTGAAGCCAGGCTTGTTTGAATGGGCTGGGATAGGCGGGCCTCCGGTGCTGGTTCACACTGAAAGTGAAAGGGTTGCACCGCCACGTGACCAAGGCCGGTGGGATTGTCCTCTGCAGGTAACCTGTCGTACAGGAGCAGGGAGCGTAACCGTGGTGTGGTGCTCCGAGTTAAGGCGATCGGTGTCTTCCTTAAGGACGCCTCGACACGCTTTCTCCAGAAGCCGGGCATCAAACCACTGTTATCCGATGGCTGGATACTAGAGAGTGGCCTGTCTTATGTGTCTCCATTAGATGGAGCTTGGGGGATTAAGGCCAGAAGCCTTTCCTGATCCCCTGCAGTGGGTTCAAACCCGTAGCCTCCAGCTTGTCAGTTCCCGTAGCGTGCGCTCTACCGATGAGCCATTCCAACCATGACTGAATGTTCTTATTTAGTCCCCGTGCTGGGATGGACTCCAAATAGCCTTGTCTCTATTGAGGGACAGGGTCTTCCTTGTGGGGTCTGGTAAGAATCGAGTCTTTGAGTGGCTTTGTAAGAATGGGGTCTTTGACTGCCAGCAACAAGAATGGAGGCCTCAGAAGCCTGCGGTATCTGAATGGCCGGTCAGAGAGAGGCTTTGTATTGGTCCAGCTCTCTGCAGAGATAAGGCCGAGCGGCAGGCCGGGCTCTGTCGATCTAGCAGGTAAAGGAGAAGAGCTTCAATTCCTCGCTGATGGCCGGGCCGCAACCCAGCACGGTGGGCCGTGGAGTGGTCTCACCTGTGACCATGCAGGAAACGGAGCTGTACGACATCCACCTTCCGCCCAGGCCATCCTGCACCCCCCCCATGTTAAGAGGTCATGCAAGTTCAAATATCGGTACCACTTCAGCGCTGCAGGGGTTCTTTATCTGCCTCCATAGAGACTGTTCCCCTCTCCAACATGCTGGTTATCTCCCCTCTATTTACATTCCCATCACCAGCACTGCTGGGCCAGGCAGGGCTATTCAAAGCAACTAGCGAGGTGCAGGCGATCAGCAGATAAAGTCAGGTGTGCACGGTAAACCTGTCACAGCAGCGCCATGGGAAAGTAGTGCATTTGAGAGAGGGAGAGAGAGAGAGAGAGAGAGAGAGAGAGAGAGAGCACCTAAATCTGTGTCCGCCCCCACAACATGGGGCAAATCATGACATGTGAAAATGAACCTCTCCCTCTTGTATAGGGACAGAGCAAATCATTGAACCTTCAGAATGTAAATACATTCTGAGTTCTTGAGCAGCAGGAGGTTCAGCATCTTGCTCAAGGACACTTCAACACACTCTCGGATGGACTCGAGGATCAAACCACCAATCCTCCAAAGACCCTTGACAAAGACCCTCCTCCTGAGCGACGCCTCCCCTGCACCATCCTGCAGACGTTGCACTGCCACATTCACCACATACAGTAGTAATCACAGGGACGGGGAGCATGTGGAGTGGAGTACATGTAGCTCAAGAGGCCCTTAGACCAGGAGGAGGCGGCGGAGTGGAAACTCAGAGCACAGAGTGAAGAAAAAGTGCCACAAAACCAGCGAAACAGTCAGGATATGCCAGGAGGACATACACATGGCAAGTGGACGTGATGGAAGTGCTTGGAAAGTGGTTTAAAGTCAAGTGAGGGTGCAACAGTACTGGTACCAATCCAGCCACTCCAGTGCCACAAGAGGCAATTTAAAGACAGCGGTGCAGGACAAGTCCAACATCATGAAGTGTTGTTCCTCTTAGTCTGGTGCTCCTGAGACACGCCAGTGCATTTGTCCTGTTGCCAGCGGCTGTTGCAACAACGTGCTGTTACTGCGCAATGGTAGATAAATAAGGTTTGGACTTTTGACCGTCATTGCCATTGGAGGAAGTTCCGTTGAGGTGGGAGGGCCCAGCAGGTAATCACTCCTTTTGTGGGAGTCAGAAAAGGGCAGTCAGGTAGATGGGTTGGGTGGGGTCGAGAGTCACACTGTGGCTTTTGTCGGTACGAGTGAGGTAACCTGAGGCGTCAAGAGGAAGCCCTCGCAGTCATCCCAGAGATCCACAGAGAGCAGAGGGAGGGAGGTCCGAACGGGAGAGTCAGAATGATAGCAAAACATTCTGAACGGAGCTGCATGGGACAAGTGTCAGAGGACGGCGTGAAGGAAAAGAGTGACCGAGACAGCAGCAGGATGGGAGGAGAGGAGACGACAGACTGGGAAATACTTATTGGGGATGAGGAGAAGAACGAGGAGGATGAGTTTGACTCCATGCCAGGCTGGACCGTACGAGTGAGCTTGGACTCGGATGAGAAGACCGAAGACTGCCCTGCGACGGAGGCAGAAATGGTGCTGATGAAGGATGGAGAGGCTGATGGAGGGATGGATGTGGAGACTACACAACGCAGAGGGGGGGACAGGGCTGATGGAGTGCTGGAGGTGTGGTTGTGGCCTATAGAGGAAAACAGAAGTTATGTCCGAATCTCGCTGGAGGAAGTGGAGCGATACTACAAGTTCTCCCGCTGCTGTCATTGGCTGTGCAGTAGGTGTCGGAGTGATCGAATATATTTTCTCCTGCCTATTTTATACTTTGTTCCTCTCCATGTTGTCTTCCTGTTAACCTCTCGTTTGCTTGGCTGATGTCATTCTCGTATGTCTAACGACTGTTATTATTTCTTCTTGTTCTTCTTCGTCTTCTTCTTCTTCTTCGCCTTTATTTTCTTCCTCATCTTCTTCTTCGTGGTACTACGTCTTCTTCTCGCGACTTCTGTCAAAACCGTAAAGTACATAAAACTTTATTCAAAGCGAAGATCATGTTATCAAGTATGGACACGGCCCGTCTAAAGGTTTGAGACATCTCCGCGTTGTATTTGTGCTCTAATTTTTCTGATTAATGTTGGAAGTTATCAGTTACTTTTAATTGAATTAAGAAAAAAATGTTGCAAAGATTTCGTTAGCATGGATGAGCTATTTGCTAATATGTTTGATGTATTTCTGGGCGCCGCTTTATGTTGCCTCAGGCCTATTTGAGTGAACTTACTTAAACTTGACCTAACTTGACGTAACTGCTAACCAACCCTAACCTTAACCAAACACTTATCTTCAGGAAGACCTTAAGCTAACCTAAACCAATAGCCAACACGTCGCTGGCTAACCCACAGGGCTGAGGGGAAAGCAGGGCTAACCCCTTAACACCACACATGCTCATCAGTGTGTCTTCCCCGCTACGATCCGTAGCGCTTTATGCTTTGGTACTTACTTAGCTGTTTTGTTTTATCCGAACTGTTGTTTAACGCTATTATAGTAAAGATCTAGACCAAAAGGAGGTTTAAACTACAAAATGGGCCAGGGTGTTCCCCCGCCATTCACCCATGAAGATGCACAGTGATAGGCTCCAGCGTAACCCGACTTCGGATAAGTGGTTGAGGATGGATGCATGGATGGATGGATGGATGGACAATGGGACTCAGAATCAATTCTATTGGCCAAGTGTGCAAGCACACCAGAAATTTGATTCCTTGTTCGATAGTTGATGGAGTAATGAGACATTCTGAACGATATGTCTCCGTGCAATTGTGTCCTAATTGGATCTTCCATAAACCATTGCAAAGTGAGTTTTATGGATAATATATAGTGTATAATGTTGAATGTGATTAGTGGCAGGATACTGAACAGGATACTGCCCCAGATTGGAGGCACTACATTAATAAAAGGGGGAATTGATGATTTACTGGAATAGACCTGGAGGAGCTGGGATAGAAAGAGGTCGTGAATTGTTTTTGGGCTTATTTTCAGCTCTTCTCACAGATTTTAGGGTATTTTGGCAGGTTATGACCGACATTCATATTTTAATTTCTGCTCTTCTACATTTTTCAAAGTTAGATTTTTTTGAAGGGGTGGGCTTTGTTTGACTTTGATAAGCCTGACATCCAGCCTTAACCTTGTACTTGAACATTGACCTCTATCGCTCCATCCAGCCGGTCCCCTCTCCCCTCCTTTCATGATGTCGTATGAATGTGGTTTTGTTAGCGCCCGGCCTTATCTCTCCTCTTTAAGCCCCTTAGACTGGCTCACCTCCTTCCTTCCTTTCCTCTCCTTCTGTCCCTTAGTTTCCCCAACCTGTACATCTGACCCCCCCGTCATGGCTTCTGCAGCTCCTGAGGTCTCTCAGAAAAGACTGACAACATTTTGTCCAGTCACATTCATGCACCCCTGCAGGTCTATGTGCATGCAGATTCACTGGTGGATAAGGGTTTCTGAGGCCCGCGTTCCAAAATCTGCTCTTTCCCCTTTTGTTTACGGATCTATTTAAATCTGTGTCAGTAGGAGCAGGAGGTCCAGGTGTGCGGTTGTGACCCACTAACGTTTGACTCCTCACCAACGAACGTGAGCGTTACTGGACATTAATCCCTGTTGTTAATCCGGTTAAGACCATTAGAGCACCATCAAACAGGTGGCATATGTGTATGGTGTGTAGTTGTGTGTTCCTGAGAGTTTGAATGTGGGTATATTTATGTGTCTGGGGGAGGGGCTTAGTGTGTGTGTCTCTGTCAGTGGAACAGGTTACAGTCACTATTTTCAGCCTAGATATCATCCATAAGCAAACAGTGCTTTTCTTCGGTCAATTCTTTTGAAAATGTCTCCCTTAGAGACAGGGGGAGAGGTTCAGTCACCATGAGGGACTCAGAGTAGAGCCTCTGCTCCTCTACCTAGAGAGGAGCCAGTGGAGGAGGTTCAGCATCTAGTCAGGAGGTCACCTGGTCTCCTCCCTAGTGAGGTGTTCCAGACACGTCCAGCTGGGAGGAGGCCACGGGGTAGACTGAGGACCAGGTGGAGGGATTATATCTCCACCCTGGGACCACCTCAGGACCTCTAGTCAGTTTTAGAAAAACAAGCTCACAACAGTGGTTCTGATGCCTGCAGAAAGCGAAGATAAGAACATGTGTAGTGAGTCTCTACATATTGACTTGGCCATAAACTCTGTTTGTACTGGAGGGAAAAGCAAACTGCCTGTTGTTTCATTCAAAGACTGAAACCACAATGACTTTTGTACGGCCAATCATCGACCATTAAGGGGAAGTCAAACAAACACAGGCAAAGGTCCGTCTGAGGCCCTGTTGACAGTAAGCTGCTGCATAGTCTGATTGTCTGCATTCTTGGTAAGAAGGAAAGTGTTTGTAGATTTCCCCCTTGTGGGACTGATAAAGGAATAGCTTATCGTATCTTAAGGAACGGTTCATGCTTCCTGTTTCTACGCTGCAGGGACTTTAGCACATAGAGGGAGATCTGTCGGGTTTAACAGTGGGATCAGCCGAGTTCGGTGACGAGCCCGTGCAACACACATGCACCTCTCTCTCGCCTCGCGTCCCTGTTGCATCATCGATACCTGGTGAGAGACGGATAATGGCTGAACGTGGAAGTCGGGAGGGGGCTGAGACGGTTTCAGTGTCTGTCCTTTGGTGGGGAACAATGTCAGAATATCGTCGCCCCATCCACTCCCATTCAGGGCTCCACAGCCTCAGGGCCTCCCAGTTGTATAATCTTGTGTGAACGGGGTGAGAGAAGACGGAGTGTTTGATGGTGAGTATTGGAGGTAGATGGAAAAGGAGGACTTCCAGGACGGCATGATGGCAAAGCAAGTAGATGTTTCTCACTGAGACATAAGGATACAGGATCACTCCTTTATGCTGGTAGCATGAGGCAGGTAGCACTGACTACACATGTCTACTGAGTGTCTAAGGCTAGATGATCATGGTAAATGATAAATGGTAAATTGACTTCTTCTTATATAGCGCTTTTTTTTGTCTAGTGACCACTTAAAGTGCTTTACAATGAATGCCTCACATTTACACAAAATCACAAAAATGCAAAAAACTATAAAAGCTGATTGCAGTGGTCCAAGATGCATCCCCTTACACACACCCTGGCACATGCTACAGCAGAACATGAGACTAAACATGAGGAGCCATGTTCCTGATGCACCTGTAAACACATTAAGTATATAAGCAGTGATGAGGATGCTGATGTCTGCGATGTGGCCCTATCAGACCATCAGGCCCAGAGGAGAGCAGCTCCCCTAGAAGTGGTGTAATTATCGGTGTGTGTGTATATGTGGGGGGGTGTTCCAGCTGATGTGTGTGGGAGTCGCCGGTGGGCAGGGTGGTGCTGAATGGGGCCGGGTGTGGTTGTGATGGTCGACGGGGGTTTCTGTGTTAACTTGAGTCCATGAGGAGCGTGTGAGTGTCTCTGAGCTGTCTGCAGATGGCCCGGCCATTGAAGCTTTGTGTGTAAATCACCTCAGGTGATGGGCGGCTGCTGTTAATGGGGGAAACTACCTGATTTTAGACACGAGGATCAGCTTTCATCTCTTCTGGCATATGACATAGAGGACCTTAGAGAAAGCAAGGCTGCCTCTCATTAGAACCTTAAAACAAACAGTTTGATGGTCCTTCCATCCATGTGCAGCCAGTACTAATGAGTAATGTAGTGGATTGAGGGAGTTAAGTCTCACTATGTGCTATATTGATGGAAAAATGGCTGTTCTCTTGCTCAGTCTGTGCTACAACATGCACCGGGATGCATTGCTGCACACAAGCCTCTCTATCATCCTCCATCAAATCCTCAGTGCTGAGAAGAAGAAAGCCATTTTATTTTGTCATTGTTGGTTACAATGAAATGTGTTCTCTGCATCTAACCCATCCTATTGTATAGGAGCAGTGAGCTGCTGCATCTCCTAGGGACCAACTCCAGTTGTTTTTCTCATTACCTTGCTCAAGGGCCCTGGTAGGAGTATTAACCCTGACGGGTATGTCTTTATGATGGTGGGAGGAAACCAGAGCACCCAAAGGAAACCCACACAGACACAGGGACAACATGCAAACTCCAGTAGAAAGAACCTGGGGTGGGATTTGAACCCAGGACCGTCTTGCCATGAGGTCACAGTGCATAGCATAGCTCAGAAAGTAGGGCTGTCGTCTAGTAATCAGAGGATTGAAGGTTCGATGCCCGGCCCATTCAGAAAACACATCAAAGTGTCCTTGAGCAAGAAACTGAACTCTGAACTCTTCCCCAGGGGCTGCAGCTGCTCACTGCCCCGATACAACAGGATGGTTAAATTCTGAGAACACTTTTTTGTTGTACGTATGTACAATGACAAATAAATCTTCTTTATTGTCTTAAAGAAGCTTTGACATAAGTTGGATTTCATGTCACGTAGCTCAGGGGTAACCAGGCATTCATTGATTTAGGGGTTGGCTGAAGCCTAGTCTTAGTTTTGAACTAATGATTGTGTGTGCGTGTGGGTGTGTGTGTGTGTGTGTAGATTTCATGGTAGATTAGAGTAATCTATGGCCCAACTGCTGAGGCCACCTACTGTCACAGAAGATTTCAAGCCACCTGTTACTGTAAATGGAGCCTAAAGTAAATACTCACGCAGGGCTCCCTAGGCGTCGCTACATGCTAGCTTTCCCATCTCAGCATGCCATCATCTTTTTTACCTCCTGGATGATGTTTTTATTCACTTTTTAACTTTATTTAAAAAATCTTTACTTATTTGTCATTGTACATACATACAATGAAATCTGTCCTCTGCATGTACCTCACTCATCGTACTGTACAGGAGCAGTGAGCAGCTGCAGTGCCTGAGGACCAGCTCCAGGTCTTTTTCATACTGCCTTGCTCAGGGGCACAGCCAGGAGTGTTAACACCAACATGCATGTCTTTAAGATGGTAGGAGGAAAGTAGAGCACCTGGAGTAAAGCCACATAGACACGGGGAGAACATAACAAACACAAGGGGCTGACATAGATCATGAGGTCCTCTACTAATCAGAGATTGTTGGTCCGATCCCCTGTAAAAAACGTGTCAAGGTGTCCTTGAGCAAGACGCTGAACTATCTGCTCTCTGAGCACCGGGTACTGGCTGTGTTCACTGGTCCTATACAATGGGATGGGTTAAGTACAGACAACAAATTACACCGGCCTTGGTTGTGTGGCAGTAATTCTTCAGTTCTTTAACATGCAAAAGCTGCATGGACAGGACCTGGGGGGGGATTTGAACCGAGGACCATCCTACACTGTAGCTGTCATTTGTCCTTTAATGTAACTGGCTGTACTTGCAGAGGGCTCAGCTGCCCTGAGATGGATGATTTCAGATCCATTCTTCAAAACAACAGCTTAGAATAGTCATGTTAGAGGGTTTTGAGCTCAGTCTCCCCCACAGACAGATGTGACACCAGCTTGAGGGTGAGACAGTTTTAGAACAGTCGTGAGACGGGCAGGCCAAAATAACGTGTGTGTGTGTGTGTGTGTGTGTGTGCGTGTGCGTGTGTGTGTGTGTGTGTTGACACAGTCTGCAGTGCTGCAGGAAAACACATCAAACAAGGCAGAGAAAGATAGAAAGTCAACATGCCCTTTGTGCAGCTATGATGTTTTTTTTTCCCCTTTTCAGCTTGTTTTATTTTTCATGTAGCCTGTTTTACATGACGGTTTGGGACTCCTATCCCTTCCATTCTATCCCCCTCCTTCCCCTCTGCTTACTAAGGCATGATGGGGCCATTTTGTGGATGCTGGAAAAGCTGGTGTGCATGACTGAACTTACATGCTGCTAGCCCTGTTTCAAGTGCTGTTTGTAGCCAGAGCTCTCTAGCCCTGGGCCCAGTTTCTTTGGTCCCCACTACATATATGTGTGTGTGAGTGTGTGTGTCTGTACACATATACACACACAAACTCAAAGATCATTTTTATTTTATATCTATAATATAATTGTGTTTGTCTTATTTGTGCGAGTATGTGTCTGAGTAGAGCTTACTCAGGGGTCTTTTTTGCTAGCTTGCACAAAATGGAAATAAAAACTTTTCTGTAATTTAAAGTGAATCTTGAATTCTCTCATTTGTGTTGTTTAGTAAACTGAGAGGAGATGGATGAGCAGGCAGACTGGAGCCAGTAGTAGTAATTCTACATCAGAGAGCTTTAGATGCCTGTATAGATTATTTTGTCTGTAGTAATGGGACTGTAGCCAGATTGTAATTCACCAGTCAATGTTGACTTTTAGTCCAGTTACAGCCCATAGGGCCACGGCGGCTCAGTAGTAGAGCTCACACTTTGGGAACGGACGAGCCAGATGTTGCGGGTTCAAACCCACCACACGGTATCAGGAAGGGCATCCACCCTTAATCCCCAAGCTCTATCTACCCCCGTGTCCACCCCCACATAGTGGGAGTCTTTCTCTCCGAGTCCAGCACGATGGTGCAGCGGTTAGCACCTTGAAGGTCCTGGGTCCAAAACCCCTCCCAGGTCCTGTCTGTGTGGATTGGAAAAACAACTGGAGTTGGTTCATGGGTACTGCAGCTGCTCACTGCTCCCATACAATTGGATGGGTTAAATGCAGAAGACTTTGTGGTTGAATGTATGTACTAATGATCAAAGATTCTTACTATTCTTCTGTTTGACATGTCTTTGAAAGGGCACCCGTCAACTGAGCGAATCACCAACCACCAAAGTTCTACTTACTCGACCAGCTCCAGAACACATGTCGAAGTGTCCATGAACAAGACACTGAACCTCTAACTGCTCCAGGGTGTTTCCCCGCCCTTCACACAACGAGCTCTGGGATGGGCTCCAGGGTGACTCTGTGACCCCGATTTGACTCGGATAAGCAGTTGATGATGGAAGGATGAATGGATAGAGGACGGGCCCAAAATATCAGCTTATTTGAATCCTTTTGACCATAGTGCCTGTAGGACGGAGCGGTATGTGGAGGTGTGAAAAGGGACAATGTCTGAGGCATGGTTGAATACTGACAGCACCGACATCTGAGATTCAAATTGGTTGGCTGGATGGAGAAAAAACTGCGAGTGGTTCATCGATAAAAGATCATGTCGATGGTAGATGCCCTCATTAAAGTGCACACATTACAGTCATGCATTCCTGGCTTTAAGGTTTTGATTCACAACTCATGTCAGACGTATGTACTGATCAACTGCAGTTCGGACAACCGGAGGGATACCCGGCACCTGGACTAAAACTAACAGCGACGCGCAGCTGTTTGGCCATGAAACAAATTTAACTTTAATTTCCATATCGCTTCACCTTTTGCCCTCCAGGCTCAGATTCAGGGATGTGTGTCTGAAACTTTGCTCATGCTGCCATTTTATGTGTGTCCTCTAGATGACATCATGGAACAGGACAGCAGTCCCCTCTGTGCTGCTGGCATCACACCTGACCTCAGGAAATGCTTCGCCTTCCTCTCAGGTAAAAACTCCAGCCATCACTTTCTATGTCTCTGTGTGTGTCTCTAGCCTTATTCTCCCTCCCCAGGAACTCTGGAGGAGTGTTTTATTGGAATCAGCATTAAGTTTAGGTAAAGGATATTTTGACAGGAGTTCAGTTCTCAAACATACTAACAGCCCCTGCTCTTCCCAGCCTGCTGCACCTGATGTGTTCATCAGTCGTCTGTCTCATGCTGAGAATCGTAGTGATGTATTCATGTTTCCTCACATTGCTCATGTTGGTTGTGGTAACCGTTTGCTCTCTGTGGTTTAGGATTTGATATTCAAATCTCCCTCCTCTCCATTTCCTCTCCACCGTTTGTTTGTCAGTTTTCCGTCAGGCTCAAAAACACAGGGATCCTTCAGTGTGCAGACTGTGTCTACGTGTTGGCTCTCTGATAGGGTGTGTGTATTCAACAAACACCCCATGGGTATAGTGGGCGCCTTCATGAATTTGGGGTATCTCCTGCTGGAGGTGGTTAGTTGTGAGGGGATACTCTCCTTCAGGTGCACCGGTCTCAACACACACACACACAAACACAATGGCAGCGTAGCTCAGTGGGTAGAGTGGTCATCTGGCAATCGGAAGGTTGCAGGTTCGATCCCCGGTCCTGCATACAGCATGTCGAGGTGTCCTTGAGCAAGACTCTTAACCCCTAACTGCCCCGCGAGCGCCATATGTTGGCAGCTCACTGCTCCTATATAATAGATTGGGTCAAAAATGCAGAGAAATCCAAGTTTCCCCTTGTGGGACTGATAAGGGAATCATTATTATTATTTATTATTATTACCAAAGTGTCCTGACTGTGTGTGGAGGAGGCGACCTTGGGACTGCGGATGTATCTTTTATTAGATGTTCCCCTCTCTTAGCAACCCTCCCTCACATAACTAAGGAGCCGATGACACCATGACCCTGCAGTTGCTTGTTGCTATAGTGATATGAGAGAGACAGAGAGACCAAGACAGACAGAAAGACAGAGACAGTTTAATATTCTGATCACATAGACTTACAGAGCAGCTGCTCAATACTC